>JBBPBX010014011.1:0-11911 GCA_038048925.1 Garcialebias charrua | reverse complement strand
GGGAGCAATTTGGGGTTAAGTGTCTTGCCCAGGGACACAACGACACATGGTGGGCGGATGCGGGATTCGAACCTCCAACCTTCCGATCAGGGGTCTACTGCCATTACCACTACACCACGGCCGCCCATTTGATGGTAGTGTATTTTTTTTTAGCTCTATACATAAGTGAAAAAAATGTTATAATCCACCACATCATAGAACTTCAGCAATTTCATCTGATAAAATAATTCACTTGATGGGTGACAGTAATGTTTTCTTGTTATAATTCTTACAATTCTTTTCTGCAAAATAAAAAAGGTTGATTAGCCGTGGCACTATCTTGAATTAGACCGACTCCAAAACAAACAGTTGTAAATCTAAATTCAATTAATGCTTCATAAGTAATTAATAACCACATCGGTGACGCCTGATGGACTGATGACCACATGAACTTCACTTGTAGCTCTTGTGTCCGTCATCTGCCTGGGTTAAATCCAAACAGACTGTTGCACTTTGTGTTGGATCTTTACGCGAAGCTTTCCCGAGGCGAGCCGTGCTATAATTATCCTCCGGCCTTGGAGGCTGCAGTTTAAGATCAACGAGGAAAGCCGCTGGCAACAAGTGCCACCGGCTTTGCCAAACGACTCCAGTGAGTTGATCCGGTTGCAACGTTTTTCTAGTTATCACAGCTTATGCCAAAAGAAAACCGTTCCATAAACAGCAAAATAAAACGAAACGAGAGAAACCGAGGACGACGCTTCTGCAGAGGAATGGGTGAAAAACAGAAAAAAACTTTTCAGCTTAAAAACAAGACGTACGCCGATGTTCGCCGTTGCCGAGGGATTTGAACAGTGAATGTTTGTAGTTTTCAAGATTAGTGTTTTTCTGGACTGGAACTGAACAGAGAATGAAAGTAAACCTAAATGTTTTTGGTGCAAGATGTTCAAGTGGGTAGGAGTTACTGTGGAGAACAGAGGGAGTTTTTTTTTCCTTGTTCGAATAATAATAATAATAATGATGTCACATTTTTGTCATCTGTGTATGTTTCCATACAAGATGAAATTTGACTCTGCATTTAACCCAATCACCACCAGGTGGGGCAGTGGGCAGCTATAGAAAGTGTGCCGGGGAGCAATTGGGATGAGATGTGCTGCTCAAACACACCACAAGTTATGCCGTGACTGGGGTTCGAACCTGGGTCCTTCGGGTCCCAAGTCGGTTCCCCTGCCACTAAGCGCAGAGTGACATAACCACTGGGGTGTGGGGGCAAGATGAAACTTTGGCCATCCCTGTAATTTGAGGAAATTAGTTTTAAGTAATATAAAAACTAAAAAGCATAGGTACCTCAAACGATGGGGAGGTCCGTTTACATTTATCAGGGGCGTAGCCAGAATTTTATGAGGGGCGGTTCGTTTAAAATAAATGTGGACCTTGAAAGATGAACATGTCTCTGTAGCTCACTGGAAACGTTGGGTTGGTTGCCGCTCCAAACCTTATCTAGACCAAGTGGGTTCGATTCCCACTTGGTATAACTTTTTTTTTTTTTTTAGATTATTTATTCATTCCAGATTAAAAAAACACAAGAAAACTATTTACAAAACAACAAGAAATAAAACAATACATGAAATGAAAGGAAGCAGAAGAAGAAAATAATCTTATTATATCTGCCCCTTCTCAAACAAATGTTTTTTTTCAAACACTCGATTCAAACAACTTATTTTACGTTTGTCTTTTATTGGATTAAAAAAAGGAGTTAATATGCCTGTGGTTAACACATTCTTCTTTTTTTTAATCCAATAAAAGACAAACGTAAAATAAGTTGTTTGAATCGAGTGTTTGAAAAAAAAAAACATTTGTTTGAGAAGGGGCAGATATAATAAGATTATTTTCTTCTTCTGCTTCCTTTCATTTCATGTATTGTTTTATTTCTTGTTGTTTTGTAAATAGTTTTCTTGTGTTTTTTAAATATGGAATGAATAAATAATCAAAAAAAAAGTTATACCAAGTGGGAATCGAACCCACTTGGTCTGGATAAGGTTTGGAGCGGCAACCAACCCAACGCGTTTCCACTGAGCTACAGAGACGTGTTGCTTCATTCTGGTCAACTTCTCCTTTAAACGAACTGCCCCTCATAAAATCCCTAGATGGGACTTCATAGGCAAAGTGGGCGGTTCGTACGAACCCCCAGAACCCCCCCCCTCGCTACGCGCATGTTTATATATGGGAGTGGCCATCTTGGATTTTAATAGGGAAACCCAATTTTTGATAGCGGCTTTTCTTACACCTAGACGCAGCCAACACCAAAACAGAAGTCAGTACCTCACTTGTTTTTCAAGTTATGCTCACAGCACGCATGGACAGATGGACGGTGGACAAAAAACAAGAAGGTTAAGACAATCGGAACACTGTAGGTTCAAAAAAGGCGTTCAATACAGAATCAACTGGACTTTATTTGTTGCAGAAAACGTTTCGACTTCTGTCCAGAAGTCTTTTTCAATTCTGAATGAATGGAAGCTGTGAGAACGAGAAGTTTTATACAAGCCACGCACCAACATATGAAATTGGAAACTGAAATAACACCACAAAATACCTAACATGCCCATTCTATTTAAACTTACAAATAAAGTCCAGTTGATCCTGTATTGAACGCTTTTTTGATTTTATCATGTCCTGGACGACTGAGAATCTTCACCAGCATAACACTGTCGGTGTTTCTAATCAGGAGTCGGGTGTCCAGCAGCCTGAACAGGATCCTGAATCGGTCACACGTTCCCTGGCGTTCCCAAAGCCTACCAACCAGTGACAGAATGGCAAACCCAACCTCTGTCTAACTTTGACACCAACGCGCTGCTCGGCTCACGAGGATTTAAAGCGATAAATTAAGGTAGTGAATGTTTCCAGATGCAGTGTCCACTGGGGACACTGGAACCTGCTGAAAAAATAAAGATGGAGAAAGAATTTAAAACCAACTAATCACAGAGAGGAGTTTTCTTTGGCTGGGAGAAAAGACAGAAAAAACCAGAAGGAGAGGAAACTGAAGGAAGACAGTAAATGAAGTTTTAATGGCAACGCTTGGCAGGTTGCTGAAGGAGCAGAGGGGTGGGGGGGACAGGACGAGGGGCTGCAACTAGAAAACTGCACATAGGATGGAAAACTCAACGCGTTTCCAAAGCCTGTTACAGACAGGTTTATGGTCGTAGTTAGACCTGTGCATGTAGGACGGAGATGGAAAAAGTAAGAAAACAGAGAGGAAAGTAGGAGAGAGCAGCAGCGATACAATAAACAAGAGATCCTGAGAGAGAGCCTGCATTCAGACACAAGTGGTTCCACCTGGCAGAGCTCTGGACCTCCCAATTATAACCTCCTTCATGTTGTTTTGTAGACGAGGAGAGGATGAGGAGGAGGACCTGAGATAGGAAGAGGAGGAAGAAACCACACACGCACAGATGGACCATAAAAACACTAAGATCCCGCCAGCATTTATTAGATGAGTAGCTGCAGTTTACACTGAAAGGACAACGTCTTCATTAGCAGCCCATCTTGTAATCCTTAAAGTCTGTAACTCTGGACACATGCCTCGCAAAAAATACAATCGGCTTTCGACTCCCCTCACAAATACAAGATCCACTTTCCACTAAAAAGCCTTTCCAACAACCCTTGAACAAGAATTTGGCCAAACAAGAAGAAAGTGAAACGATGTCAGCACCAGCTCCGTTCAGGAGTCTGCACTGGACAGGTCTACGAGACGTAGAGCTACAAGGTCACCACGGTACTTGGAGGCCTGTAGATAGTAAATAGGACCCGCAGCTCTAAACCTGAAAATGTGCATCAGGTCAAGAGCAACAGAGAAACTATTTAAGACCGTTGTGCAAACGTAAAACTATAAAAAATCAACACCATCGCAGAGGGATTTGAATTTTGAATTATGAAAGTTTTTAGTTTTGAGGTGTTTTTCTGCTACCCACTTGTTTTTTTTTTTTATTGTCCAAGGCATCACAGAAGCCGTTTTCGCACTGCACGGCTCTCCCCGGCTCCACCCTGCTTCTAACCCAGGTTCGGCATGTTCGCATTTTCCTTTTCCGCCCGGGGTCCGCCCTCGTTTTGGAACCATCTCCACCGTGGTTCTTATCGGGCCGGCCCCACGGACCCAGTTTGACGTCATGTACTGCTCACATTTGATTTGTTGTTTGCAGCAGGGGCGGGACTCATTCAAACAACAACCTCAGCGCGAGCTGATTTCATTAATATTTAACTACAGAAACCCCTAAAATAATTGTTAGCTGAATTAGTGTTTCTGAGTTAAATTTTTGTTAATGACTGATTACAATTCAGCTTATGTTAGGACGTAAATAACACGAAGCGCGCACCCATTTCCGCCTTTCCGCGCGACCTGAATGTCATTAAAATATAACTAATATTGTCTAACTCTTGCGCGCAGCCAGGGTTTTAAAATATAACTAATAATCTCTAACTTCTACGTGCAGCTAGAATGTTAAGAGGAGTGATTCCTATATAGGTAAAGTGGTCACCTTAAAATCCAGTCCGCCGCTGTAGCTCAGAGCGATCGCCAACTGCTATTACACTCTTTTATCTTGACCCGGTGAAGCGGGTTCGCTTCCCACCTGGTACGAAGTAATTTTACTTTTTTTTTATTGGAGTAAATAAAAAGGAGTTTGTTTGGTTAACACAACTCCTTTTTATTTACTCCAATAAAAAAAAGTAAAATTACTTCGTACCAGGTGGGAAGCGAACCCGCTTCACCGGGTCAAGATAAAAGAGTGTAATAGCAGTTGGCGATCGCTCTGAGCTACAGCGGCGGACTGGATTTTTAGGTGTCCACTTTACCTATATACGATTCAACCCTCTTAACATTCTAGCTGCACGTAGAAGTTAGAGATTATTAGTTATATTTTAAAACCCTGGCTGCGCGCAAGAGTTAGACAATATTAGTTATATTTTAATGACATTCAGGTCGCGCGGAAAGGCGGAAATGGGTGCGCGCTTCGTGTTATTTACGTTCTAACATAAGCTGATTTGTAATCAGTTATTAACAAAAATTAAACTCAGAAAAACTAATATATATATTCAGCTAACAAATATTTTTTTAGGGGTGTCCTCTCTTAAAACACTGTAAGCGCGCACACAAGAACACTCCACCCACGTCAAGAGAACACCCCACCCACTTCAAGGCTTGCTCTCCGGACAGTGCGTAATGAACGGAGGCGGGCCAGGGCTGGCTCTGGGCCAACCAGAGACGACCCGGACTGGGGAGGGCCGGTCAATGCGAAAACGGCTAGAGTGACAGAGCCTGCAGACCGGAGGGAGCAACTTTACACAATACCTGGCCCAATGGTGGAGCCAGGGGGTGGCCAATGGTGGCCTTGGTCACCATAGATTATTCTTCAACCACCCTACTGGCAACCACAATCATTTGAGGAAAATGTACTTTAAGCATCCTGATGCAGGCTCATAATCCAGTCAATAATCCAACAATCAACCAGTTTGCTGCTGGTGACCAGCAAACTGGTTGATCCACTATGAGAAGGAGCCATTTATAAGACTGAGTTTGTTGCAGCTCCCCAGACGGAAGAAGTCTTCTGGATAAAAGATGAACGTTTCTACTAAGAAGAATCCGTCCAGAGGACCTGACTTAATGTCCTGATGCATGCTCAATAATCCTGGTAGACACATCTGGGACCACAATCAACTTCTTGAAGACCACTGTCCCTGTGGATTTCAAACCCCAAAATACATTACATGCGGAGCGGAATGTCAATAGCATTTTTGCTAGCGTGTTTGTATTACGCCCTGGGCTACATAATCAATAGCAAAAACAGTTGTCGGGTGGGGGCTCATTAATAATAATCATTTATTTAAAAAAAGGCAGGGCGCTCTGTTCAGTTGATGGGGCGGGGCACCCTGCTTGTATAATGGGGGGGGGGAAGGCTGCCTCTCTTCGCTCCTCGATGGGTGACAGCGACACTTCATACTGATGTCTTGTTTCCATCAAGACATCAACTGATGTCATATCGGCTTCATTAAAGCTAAAGTCTGTAGTTTTTGGAACACGCTGGAACTTAGAAAAAATTTGAACAGAGACACTTTTCTGGTCCCTCCCCCTCAGAGCCATATATGGCTCTTCTCCCCCTTGATCTGCTGAACTTCAGCTCAGCTTCCTTAGCTCCGCCTCCACTGCATGTCCTGTTGCAGCCGCTGCGATTTTCTGTGTTTATATGTTAATAAAACGTTCGAAAAATAAAAATAAAAACATGGAGCGCTGGTCCAGCACACCAGAACACCATGAAATCTGCTGAGCCTCGCGCAGCCACGTTGAACTCGAGTTTAATTTGCTCGTGACAAATTCATTCATTTCCTCATTTCAGTCATGGAGTCAGCGGAGGAGGAAGCGATCACTTGACTTTTGGCAAAAAAAAAAGAAAAGTCCAGATCAGGGATGAAGAAGGGGAATTTAATACATTTGTGTCACATACAAAACAGTCCTGCATCGCTTTGCAATCCTTTGAACGAGAACGTGCGCGGCCGCTGGGGCTGGGACAGGCGGGGGCGTGGGTTAGGGGCGTGAGAAGCTCTGTTTTTATTGGCTGGTTAAAAACTCTGTTTTTATTGGCTGGTTAACGGCGGGTCACTGTGGGTTTTTAGAAATGCTTTTAGTAACACCTGGAGAAGCAAGGGGAATATAGTTTTTTTCAGAGATTACTTTGTCTAACATCAGTCTGTCAGGAGATAGTGACAGAGTGAAGAAATATGTTAAAAATATATTTTTAGAAAAACTACAGACTGCAGCTTTAAGGTGGGTCCTATTTTGTAAAAGCGTATTGTTACCATTTGTCTGAGATTTCAAAATAAGGGCCAGGCAGTAGCTGTAGTGTAAATTATATTAGGCCCGATGAGTCGAGAACAGCTTCATAAAGTTGTTTTTCAGACACCCAAACAGATTGACAGTTACTGAAAGTACCAAACATGCCCCCTCCACCCACACCAAGCTGAAGTAGGCCTGCTCAGCCCGGTCCAGCCCGGTCCACATGACGAATGGCTCTCCTGATGGAGGCTGACAGGCTCAGTAATTAAGGCCCACTATAATTGGACTGGGCAGAGTCAAACGAGTGGCAGCACCGCTCTGGTGACCGACTGCTTCTCTGAAGGGACGACGAGAACGGAGGAGGAAAGAACGCGAGAACGAGCTGGATGGATGGAGAGTGACACGAGTAAATAAGTGAACAGGGGATTAAGTGATGTGAAGAAAACAAGTAAATCAAATGCATATTCTTGGCTCTATAGAAGGTCTGGATCCAGCTTTTCTACTAAAAAGCCCCAAAAAGCTTGTTTTTATCACATTTAGCTTCCTACGGCCAGAACTGGCTGCTGTTATCAGAGATATTTTGTTAGCTGCATCAGAGTACCGCTGGGCAGCAGGAACGCAAAAGGCCAATAAGTCAGACTGTGAAATTAAATATGAATGAGTGAAAACATTGATATCTGTCCTCAGAGTCAGAGCCAACTAACAGACCTGTCAATGGCCAGATTCATGTCTACCTGGCTCTACGTTGTTGGACCAATAAGACAAGCAGAAAAATAAAATACAATACCGGCTGCATGTTTCTGAAACATCTAGTGGCTCTTTGCTTTTGTGGAAGTGGTTCATGAGCAAATCTCAGTCGAGGGTCCAAAGACGACTGCAGAGCCTGAACCGGTACATTTCTCTGATATTCTCACTATTTACAAAGATGAGTCTGAGTTGTTGATATTTAAACAGCCAGTGTGTAAGAAATTATGATATCATCAACTCATTTACTAATCAAAGCAAGCTTAGTGCAGCTCTTTTTATTTCTCAATGTTTAAAATTATTCTGATTATTCTGAAATGTAAAGAAGAGTCACTCTGAATCAAACTGTTTAGTCGTCCCTCACTATATCACTGTTCACTTTTTGATTGACTCGGGTCACTTTAGATTGACAGACGTATTGGTGCAGCTTCTGCAGTATTGTGGAGTCTGTACCGGTCCATTGTGGTGAAGAAGGAGCCGAGGTGTAAGACAAAGCTCCCTGTTTACTGGACGGTCTATGTTCCTCCCCTCACCTCTGGTCATGAACTCTGGTAGAGACTGAAAGAATGAGATCGTGGATCCAGGAGGTTGAAATGAGTTTCCTGGAGTCTCCCTTAGAGACAGGCTGAGAAGTTCAGTTATCAGGAGAGACTCAGAGTAGAACCGCTGCTCCTCCACATCCAGAGGAGACTGTTGAGGTGGTTCATCTGGTAAGGGTTAGAGACACGCTGCAGAGACTGTCTTTCACTTGGACTGGGAACACCTTGAAGTCCTGCCAGAAGAGCTGGAAGAGGCTGTGGAGAGAGACGTCTGGACCTCCCTGCTCAAGATGCTGCCTCGAGACCTGGCTTCAGATTAAGTGGAGGATGGATGGATTGATGGATGGATGGATGGATGATAGATGATAGATGGATTGATGGCTGGATGGATGTTGGATGGATTGATGGCTGGATGGATGTTGGATGAATGTATGTTGGATGATGTATGTATGTATGTTGGATGATGGATAGATGGATGGATGTTGGATGGATGGATGATGATGGATGGATGGATTGATGAATGGATTGATGGATGAATGGATGGATGTATTGATGGATGAATGGATGGGTGAATTGATGGATGGATGATGGATGATGGATTGATGGATGGATTGACGGATGAATGGATGGGTGAATTGATGGATGGATGGATTGATGGATGAATGAATGGATGGGTGAATTGCTGGATGTTGGATGATGGATGATATGTTGGATGATGGATGGACTTCCTGTGGCTTCATTGTATCGTGGTTGTTTTTAAATTTGGTTCTTTATGTTGTGCAGTTCTGTTCATCATCGTCGTCTTCTTCTCCAAAGTGTTTGATCATGTGACGTGTTTATGAGAGAGAAAGGTTAAAAAAGCCCTAAAATTTAAATTAATAATTAAATTAATGCAACGCTGCGATGGGTGAGGGCTCGCTGTAATAAACATCTCTGTGACCCTCTGAGGTCGTTCCTGCAGCGTTTCCTTCTAGTTGCGTTCAAACACCAAGGGGCAGCCGTGGTGTAGTGGTAATGGTAGTCGTCCCCCGATCGGAAGGTTGGCGGTTCGAATCCCGGTTCCCCACACCATGTGTCGTTGTGTCCTTGGGCAAGACACTTAACCCCGAGTTGCTCCTGGTAGGTCTGGATGGCGCCTTGCATGGCAGTCTGCCGCTACCGGTGTATGAATGGGTGGATGGCTGGTATTACAAAGTGCTTTGGGGCCCCTCATAGGGGGCTGGAAAGCGCTATATAAATAAGCTCCATTTACCATTTACCTCAGAAGAGCAGACAGGCAGAGCTCCAGAGCTCCAGAGCTGCAGAGCTCCAGAGCTGCAGAGCTCCAGAGCTGCAGAGATCCAGAGCCGCAGAGATCCAGAGATGCAGAGCTCCAGAGCTGCAGAGATCCAGAGCTCCAGAGCTGCAGAGCTGCAAAGATCCAGAGATGCAGAGATCCAGAGCTGCAGAGATCCAGAGCTGCAGAGATCCAGAGCTGCAGAGATACAGAGCTTCAGAGCTGGAGATTCAGAGCTGCAGAGCTTCAGAGCTGCAGAGCTTCAGAGCTGGAGATTCAGAGCTGCAGAGCTTCAGAGCTGGAGCTTCAGAGCTGCAGAGATCCAGAGCTGCAGAGATCCAGAGCTGCAGAGCTTCAGAGCTGGAGAGCTTCAGAGCTGCAGAGATCCAGAGCTGCAGAGCTTCAGAGCTGGAGATTCAGAGCTGCAGAGCTTCAGAGCTGGAGATTCAGAGCTGCAGAGCTTCAGAGCTGTAGAGATCCAGAGCTTCAGAGCTCCAGAGCTCTAGAGCTTCAGAGCTGCAGAGCTTCAAAGCTGCAGAGCTTCAAAGCTGCAGAGCTCTAGAGCTGCAGAGATCCAGAGCTGCAGAGTTTCAGAGCTTCAGAGCTGGAGATTAAGAGCTGCAGAGCTTCAGAGCTGCAGAGCTTCAGTGATCCAGAGCTTCAGAGCTCCAGAGCTGCAGAGCTTCAGAGCACTAGAGCTACAGAGCTTCAGAGCTCTAGAGCTTCAGAGCTGCAGAGCTTCAAAGCTGCAGAGCTTCAAAGCTGCAGAGCTCTAGAGCTTCAGAGCTGCAGAGCTTCAGAGCTGGAGATTCAGAGCTACAGAGCTTCAGAGCTGGAGATTCAGAGCTGCAGAGCTTCAGCGATCCAGAGCTCCAGAGCACTAGAGCTTCAGAGCTCTAGAGCTCTAGAGCTTCAGAGCTGCAGAGCTTCAAAGCTGCAGAGCTTCAGAGCTCTAGAGCTTCAGATCACTAGAGCTTCAGATCACTAGAGCTTCAGAGCTCTAGAGCTTCAGAGCTTCAAAGCTGCAGAGCTCTAGAGCTTCAGAGCTGCAGAGCTTCAGAGCTGCAGAGCTTCAGAGCTCGAGAGCTTCAGAGCTGCAGAGCTCTAGAGCTTCAGAGCTGCAGAGCTTCAGAGCTGCAGAGCTTCAGAGCTGCAGAGCTTCAGAGCTGCAGAGCTTCAGAGCTGCAGAGCTCGAGAGCTGCAGAGCTCTAGAGCTTCAGAGCTCTAGAGCTGCAGAGCTTCAGAGATTCAGAGCTCCAGAGCTTCAGAGCTCTAGAGCTTCAGAGCTCTAGAGCTTCAGGTTTGGCTTTTTGAAGATGTTCATCTCCATCCATTCTTTTCTTGACATTGTCTACAAGTAGGAACAAGCAGGAAATGTGTTGTTTTGATTTTTGTGTTCAGTGTGTGTTTGGATCAACTCTGTATTTGACTGAAGGACTTCCTGAAACAACTTCATGGTTTTTCATGTTTTCAAGACACTGACTCAATAAAATACAAAACACTAAATAACCATCATTATAACGTTTGGACAGAAAAATGAACGCTGTGGAAAAACAGCTCAGCTCCACGTGCACGTCGTTGACCCCCTCCCTCTAAAGCCCCTCCCAAACACACGTCCAGCTCTTCTCTTTCCATCCGTCCTCCCTCTGCAGCTCAACTTCTTTCTGTGCTGCACGCAGAGCCTTTGTGCTCCAAAACCACCTAATCCCCTAAAACTGCTGTTTAACAGCCGCTAACACACGTGCACACGCACACACACAAACCTGCAGCTCCATTGAGAAACTAGAAAGCAGCTGGGATAACAAGGCTGAGAAAAACCAGGGTGAAATTTGTTTGGATGACACACTCCATCACGGACAAATACACACACACACACACACAACCTGCTGCATGTTGGTGTGTCCCAACCCACCCCGGGGTTCTTCAGATGACCCCCAGGTGACCTTCAAACCTGCGAGGCAACGAGAAATATTTGGAGACGTTTTGTGTTGATTTTTACACAGAGTTATCGTTGCATCATATCTGGAACTTTAATCTGGAACTCCTAATCAAACTCCTAATCAAACCCCTAATCAAACTCCTAATCAAACCCCTAATCAAACTCCTAATCAAACCCCTAATCAAACTCCTAATCAAACCCCTAATCAAACTCCTAATCAAACCCCTAATCAAACTCCTAATCAAACTCCTAATCAAACTCCTAATCAAACTCCTAATCAAACCCCTAATCAAACCCCTAATCAAACTCCTAATCAAACTCCTAATCAAACCCCTAATCAAACCCCTAATCAAACTCCTAATCAAACTCCTAATCAAACCCCTAATCAAACTCCTAATCAAACCCCTAATCAAACTCCTAATCAAACTCCTAATCAAACTCCTAATCAAACTCCTAATCAAACCCCTAATCAAACTCCTAATCAAACTCCTAATCAAACCCCTAATCAAACTCCTAATCAAACTCCTAATCAAACCCCTAATCAAACTCCTAATCAAACCCCTAATCAAACTCCTAATCAAACTCCTAATCAAACCCCTAATCAAACTCCTAAT
>JBBPBX010014010.1:6818-45750 GCA_038048925.1 Garcialebias charrua | reverse complement strand
GGTCATTTAAAATGGAGTGTGGCAAAATGGAAGACTGTTCTGTGGTCAGATGAGTCACAATTTGAAGTTCTTTATGGAACACTGGGACGCCATGTCATCCGGACCAGAGAGGACAAGGATAGCCCAAGTTGTTATCAACGCTCCGTTCAGAAGCCTGCATCACTGATGGTATGGGGTTGCATGAGCGCTTGTGGCATGGGCAGCTTGCATGTCTGGAAAGGCACCATTAATGCAGAGAACTATGTTCAGGTTCTAGAACAACATATGCTCCCATCTAGACGTCATCTCTTTCAGGGAAGACCCTGCATTTTTCAACAAGATAATGCCAGACCACATTCTGCAGCAATCACAACATCATGGCTACGTAGGAGAAGGATCCGGGTACTGAAATGTCCAGCCTGCAGTCCAGATCTTTCACCTATAGAGAACATTTGGCGCATCATAAAGAGGAAGGTGTGACAAAGAAGGCCCAAGACGATTGAACAGTTAGAGGCCTGTATTAGACATGAATGGGAGAGCATTCCTATTTCTAAACTTGAGAAACTGGTCTCCTCTGTCCCCAGACGTCTGTTGAGTGTTGTAAGAAGAAGGGGACTTGTAAAAATGGACTTGTCCCAACTTTTTTGGGATTTGTTGACGCCATGACATTTAGAAACAACATATTTTTCCCTTAAAATGATACATTCTCTCAGTTTAAACTTTTGATCTGTGATTTGTGTTCTATTCTGAATAAAATATTAGATGTTGGCACCTCCACATCATTGCATTCAGTTTTTATTCACAATTTGTTTAGTGTCCCAACTTTTTTGGAATCCGTTTGTATATATTTTAATAATAAATGGTAAATGGTAAATGGAGCTTATTTATATAGCGCTTTCCAGCCCCCTGTGAGGAGCCCCAAAGCGCTTTACAATACCAGCCATCCACCCATTCATTCAGACATTCATACACCGGTAGTGGTAGCCTGCCTTGCAAGGCGCCATCCAGACCTACCGGGAGCAACTCGGGGTTAAGTGTCTTGCCCAGGGACACAACGACACATGGTGGGCGGATGCGGGATTCGAACCTCCAACCTTCCGATCAGGGGTCGACTGCCATTACCACTACACCACGGCCGCCATGTTCAGGCTGTTGTTGTTACACCGTGTTGTTTTATGTTATTAGTGTTTAGTGTACCGGTATATCTTTTGTGATATACCGTGAGCAGATGTGTTCGAATGAGGTCAGCTGCATGGACAATCAGCAGCAAAAATGTCACATATCGCCAATTAAAGTTTCAAGGTCAAATCAAAACAACTGTTGTTAGTAATTTAGTCTCTTTTGCGTTTGTGATTTTTATACACTCATATTATGGTTTCGTCTACGTCCGTCTGTACTTCTGACGTGCTAAAAACAGTTTAACAAAACTTTATACACAAAAGCATCATCACTATTACCCCAGTTTCAAGTTCAAGTCAATTTTATTGTCATTTCATCATGTGGTACATGAGGTGGAACAAAATTATGGAAACAGGGTCCCAGTTACACCCAACAATAGCAAAAATACAAAGTGTAAAAAGAAACGGTATATAAGGATCTAAGAAATACACTAAGATATATGCCCAACGGTATGCTGTAAGGTCTAAGATATACCGGTACACTAAACACTAATAACATAAAACAACACGGTGTAACAACAACAGCCTGAACATGAGTCTGTGGTGAGCAGATGTGTTCGAATGAGGTCAGCTGCATGGACAATCAGCAGCAAAAATGTCACATATCGCCAATTAAAGTTTCAAGGTCAAATCAAGATCAAAGTTAAAACGAGCTCTTTGCTTGCTCAGACCATAACTTCTACCCACTCAAGATAATTTAATGAAACTTTATACACATAAGCATCATCTTTTGAGGGAGTGTCACGTGCATTTTTAATCACTTCAGCTTTGAGATCAAGCTCACAAATCAAGGTCAAAAGTTATACCATGAGTGCTTGTCTCGGCCATTGCAATAGATTGCTGCATAATGGTTTGTTGACAGGCATATAATGTGCCATATGTGGAACTCTTGTTGACAGTGGGGATCCAGCATTTTTATGCTTTTCCATCCATCCATCCATACATTTTCTTCCGCTTATCCGGGGTCGGGTCGCGGGGGTAGCAGCCTAAGTAGGGAGGCCCAGACTTCCCTCTCCCCAGCCACTTGGAGCAGCTCCTCTGGGGGAATCCCAAGGCGTTCCCAGGCCAGCCGAGAAACATAGTCCCTCCAGCGTGTCCTGGGTCTTCCTCTGGGTCTCCTCCCGGTGGGACATGCCCGGAACACCTCACCAGGGAGGCGTCCAGGAGGCATCCTAATCAGATGCCCGAGCCACCTCAACTGGCTCCTCTCGATGTGGAGAAGCAGCGGCTCTACTCCGAGCCATTTTTACGCTTTTACCTTTTTTAAACCACATTTAGGACATAATTTAAATAAATGTATTTATTATTATTATTTATGTAAATTGTCAGAGTCAGAGAGAGTCAGAGAGTCTTTATTGTCATTTGCACCGCATGTGGTACATGAGATGAAAACGAGATTATGTACACGAGGTCCCAGTTACATCCAACAACAAATGAAAGAGAAAACAGTAATAACATCGAGAACTAACTAAGAAAAACATCAACTAGTAATACACTAAGCCTAATATAGTGGGAATAAACAGCAGCACGAACATCAGTTTGTATGAGCAGATGGTCACAGATGTCTTGTCTTGTTGGAAGCTGAACTTTTTTTTTTTTTTTGCATTTTCGGGCGCTAGTGGCCTTTATTAGAGAGGGAGAGGGCGAAACGGGTATAGAGGGGGGAGACACCACAGAAATGAGCTTGTCTGGTCTGGGACGCGAACCCGCGACGCCTGTGGAGAGGCTCAGCCTCCAGCATATGTGCCGCCCGCTTTATCCACTGCACCAAAGCGGCGGCACAGGAAGCTGAACTTTAAGGTTCATAGTGTGACTTCACATTAAACTTTTTCATCAAACAAATGTATACATTATACACCAAAGCTGGACTCTAAATTCATCCGATGCATCCCTTATCAAAGAGATCCTATTCCACCAACTTGGAGGTGATGCATTTAAAATTTAAAAACCTCTTCTGTCCCTACTTCAACCATTAAGCCTTCAAGTGCTGTCAGTGACTTTTCTTGAAGCCTCGAAGGCAGTTTCATCATCCATCACATTCAGTTTTGTAATTCAACCATGACATGTTTTTAACTTCCCTAACTCCCCTGATTCCCCTTCAAACAGCCCCTGTGCTCGCAGAGGTCTGTATCAGTATGATCTCTTTTTCGTTGGCACACACATATGCATACAGTATCTCCTCGTGCTTCCCTCTATCTACATTACAGTAGTCTCCTCTCCACCTTTGTTGGCCTTATTTCTCTCTTTTGGGATCCTTAAGGGAGTCTTTGAAATTTGATCTATGACCCTCCTTTATCTGCCAGGTGGGACGAGTGTACCCTCAGGCTGTATACTTCCCAATCCGTACCCTTTACCTTACCCTCAAGATTGAGCAGAGGGAGCGCTACAAAAGTGGTAAGTAAATATGACTGGCTTTATTGTATTCCCTTTTTATCTGCAAAGAACTTTCCTGATAAAATATTTGTTTTTGTTTTTTTAACTAGTGTTGTGGTGCAGAGTTTATCTAAAAGTACATGAATGGTTGTAGGAAAAAAGTTTAATCCTTTTGCTTATCTGTGTGATCTAGCAGGGTAAAATTAAAAAGTTTACTGTTTTGAAAGATTTTCAAGGAGAAATATCCAAAATTAAAACAAAGCAGCATTAAAACCCCTTCTGAAACAATGAACAAGACTAAAGTGAAGTTGTTTATATGTGATGCAACATCCCATTTTTGGAAAAAATCTAACTCAATATATTAACCCATTGTCATGCATGGTGGTGGAGGGCTGATGGTCTGGGTTTGCTTTGCAACCACAGAACCTGGGCACTAAGTCACTGAGGCAGCCAAGATTTCTGTAAAATATACTGCCTGGGGGGAAAAAAGGTCTCCACCAAAAAAACAAGATCACACACTAATATTTTGTTGGACTGCTTTTATCTTGGATTACATCATGCATTCACTGTGTCATTGTTTCAGTAAGCTTCTGCAATGTCACAAGATCTATTTTCTTCCAGTGTTGCGTTAATTTTTCACCAAGATCTTGCATCAATGACTAGGCACTAGGTATGATAGGTGCATCACTTCACCTGCCTGTCTTCTTACCCTGATGCACCCATCACTCTGGAACAGGGTCAATCGGGACTCATCAGACCACATGACCTTCTTCCATTGCTCCAGAGTCCAATCTTTATGCTCCCTAGAAAATTGAAGCCTTTCTTTCCAGTTAGCCTCACTGATGAGTGGTTTTCTTAAGGCTACACAGCTGTTCAGTCCCTTGAGTTCCCTTCACATTGTGTGTGGAAATTCTCTTACTTTCACTATTAAACATAGCCCTGAGTGCAACTGTTGTTTTTCTTCCATTTGATTTCACCAAACGTTTAAGTGATCGCCGATCACCATCATTCAGGATTTCTTTCCAGCCACATTTCTTCCTCTAAGACGATGGGTTCCCACTATCCTTCCAGTTTTTAATAATGGGTTGGACAGTTCTTAACCCAATTTTAGTAGTTTCTACAATCTCTTTAGATGTTTTCTCTGCTTTACGCCAATGATTTGACTTTTCTCAAACAGACTGACGTCTTTTCCACGACCACGCCATGTGTCTTTCAATATGGTTGTTTAAGAAATGAGAAGCAACTCATTGCACCAATTGGGGTTAAACTCAACTCATTCAACACTTGCTCTTCTCAAGGGCGGACGTCTCCTCTCCGTCTCCGCTTTGCTTTTGCTCTGTCTTGTCTGTGAAACCGTCTGAGAGCCTCTTTTCTACAAAATCTTCCGAATCATAACTATGGACTTCAATTTGGTCAGTTGGTCCCTCAACACAACTGATAACATTTCTTCAAAAAGAAGACAGGCTGTAGGCGAGCCGATTTGCCCTGTTGGCATGCACACAGCTGGATATCTCATCGACTTGGAAGACTTGATGATGTGTCTATCTCTGCTGTCATCTGTGGATTTTAAGGATGCATATTTAATTTGATTTATGATAAGTGGTTCTTGCTTTTTGGATTCGGCTGGTTCCTGGTCTATCAACACACAAGGAAGTCATCTGCAGCAAATCTGGACCTGGTCAGGCTGCCTGCTTTACATGGTGGCTTGGTTCATATCTCGAGAACCCAGACTTTTGGCCGAATGGATCAGATCTCGGGGATTATTCTCAGGCACGTTCCATTGGAACAGTCATTTTAATTTGGACATCTTGGAAGTGAGTGGACCGACACAGACTGAAGGTAGATGTCATTAAAGTTCTGCCTGTCCCCAAAACAATTGTGTTTATCTGACATTCGGCTCCCTGACTGGCCTTGACAGGCCATCTGATCTCAACAGGCCTGGAAAAGTTTGTAAACCTGATGCTCTCACCTCTCCCAACCCTTCTACTGAGGAATTCCACAGACTTTTCAGAGGAGCCCAGCTAAGTAAACATTCTGTCATCATTTCAGGACTCTGGATTAGTCTCTGGCCGTCCTCGGCACCCAGCCCCTTTTATTGTCTGTCCAAACAGGTCTTACTTTTAAATGAGTCTTCGAGGCTCAATGTGACATCTGTTTAAATAAAGGTTGAATGAATGAATGAAAAAAATAATTTGTTGCCAGCAGAAAGATAATCACCCATGCAGTAATTATCCAGTAGGAGGCTCGTACCTATTTGCTTAGTTAAATCCAAGTGGAGACTTTTTTGGTGGGGTCAGGCAGTGTATTATGGTGTAGTTTATGATACACATGTCATCACCAGGTTCAACGTCAAGGTCACAAGTCAAGGTTTAAACAAAGTCTTTGCATTTTTTGGCCCATTGCAGAAAATTGTTGTATGATGGGTTTTTTGATGAACGTATAATGTGAGGTTTGCAGCACTCTTGTTATTTACCTGTGCTCATCTTTTCTGCACATTTACACTTTTTGTTTTAGACTCATCTGGGCAGCAGCAGCCCAGTTCTGTGGGGGCCCAGCCTCACTCAGGTGCGTCTGACCCAGGACCTATCCGCGCCACTGCCCCTATGTGGCGCTGCAGCCGGATCATGCACATGCAGCGGGAGCTACACCCCACCCTGCTTTCATCCCTGGAGGGTATTGTGGACCAGATGGTGTGGTTCAGAGAGAACTGGCATGAAGAGGTGAGACCAGCAGAGGTGTTGCTTTGGTTTATGTTTTTGGGTTTATTGTCACAGGTCAGAGGGTGAAACCGTTTTGCTTTTTCCTTCTATAAAACCAAGGCATAGTGAATAGCTTCAACAAAAGATGGTTAAAGAGCTTTTATTTTTTGTACCTTTTAGGGACGATTGACTGTAAATGTAATGAGAAATGGATAACAAATCTGGTTGCTACAGAACAAGTCTGCTGTTCTATAGCAAGCTTAACCTTGATTTTTCTATATGGGCTTATTGTTTGTTTTTATTTTATAGAAACATTTCATTCACCAAATGGCATGTTTTTCCTCTAAGCTGATTGCGTTTGCCAGTCTGGGATTTGGGCCTGAGACAATCCTCCCAAACAGAAATTTGCAAATGGCTTTAGCCGAGCTCGGCAGCATCCACTCACAGAAGCTAATCTGCAGTTAAAAAGAAGTCTGCAGAATGGAGAGGCAGGAGGAAGAAAGACTGAGACGTGTGATGGATGGGTGCAGTGAGCGTGTAGGATGGGACAGGGGATTTAGGGCCGGAAGTTTGTTGGTGTTTGTGTCTGCATGATTACCTTTCATGATTTGGCGGCAGCAGTTGTAGGCTGTATGTTTCGATCCAGTGGACATGCAGGATGTACGATACGCTGCATTGTTGCTCACTTCCTACCCTCACTTTTCTTTAAATGTGAATGGAATTACAGTTTACATCATGTGTCTTTAAGAAGGCTGTTCATGTTAGCTTAATGTTTTTATCTGCAGTTTGTCCATTTGATAAAAATAAAACTCAACAAGTAACTTACCGGTAATAGTTTGAAACTGAACAAAAGAAGCTCTAATTTTTTCAGTTTCCTTTTGTTTCGACATTTCTTTATTTTCACTTCCTTCATCCATTCCCTGCAGGTCTTGAGGCAGCTCCAGCAAGGCCTTGCTAAATGCTACTCGGTGGCATTTGAGAAGAGCGGCGCTGTGTCTGATGCCAAGATCACGCCACACACACTCAACTTCGTCAAGAAGCTGGTTAGCACCTTTGGTGTCGGCTTGGAGAATGTCTCCAATGTTTCCACCATGTTCTCCAGCGCTGCCTCCGAGTCGCTGGCCCGCCGTGCTCAGGCCACAGCCCAGGACCCCGTTTTTCAGAAGATGAAGGGACAGTTCACAACAGGTTGGCTGGATTTTGTTTTCAGAGTTGTCTGTAGAAGCCAAAACAATCAAATTAGATAATTTTAACATCACCTAACTGTCTAAACTTTTCTGATTATTTTTATTTTTCATTCATTCAACCTTTATTTATACAGGTTGGTGTCAATGAGTCACGCTGACTCATTTTCTAGAGAGACCTGTTTTAAACAAAACCACAGATAAGGTACAACCATAAAATGCATATAAAATGAAAAGTTAATAGAAGCAGTAATATAACACAAAATAAAAAAAACATGCTACATTATGAAACGTGGTAAAACACTAAAAACAGGAACATGTCTGCACTGATTTTTACGTCAAATTAATTGTTTAAAATCTTTTAGAGAGGTCAAAGTCGAGAGCTTCAGATATTTTTACAAGGTGTTTCCAGGAAACAGGAGTGGAGTAGGAGAAAGTCCTTTTGCAGAATTCAGTCTGCACTGATGGGACGCCGCAGGTAATGATGTCTTGAGAGTGCAGCTGCACTGACGACGTGACATTTAGGAGGAGATGTATGAAGGCAGCAGACCAAGGAGTGATTTAAAGATGAAAATGTACCAGTTTGAGAGTCTGCGTGAAGTTAATGATGTCCAGTTAACCAGTGAATACAGTGTGCACTGATGGGTACGGTAGTTACAGCCAGTTATGAATCTTAGACATCAATCTCAACATCTGAGAGGTGCTGGCAGGAGCATTCATGTAAATATAGTCACCATAGTCAATGACCAGAAGGAAAGTAGCAGTTACAAGGTGTTTTCTAGCATTCAGAGTTAAACAAGATCTATTTCTGGTAAAGAAACTCAATTTTAATTTCTGTTTATCAAATTTTCAACATGAGGCTTAAAAGAGAGATTTGCAAGATTCGACCAAGATTCCCAAGTATTTGTAAGAATCTACAAACTTAACAGGAGCACCATTCATAGATAAGATAGAAGTAAGAACTGTTGGAACCGACTTCCTGTTTGAAAACAACATCAGTTTGGTTTTATCCGCATTTAGCACCAGTTTGAGATGGAACAAATCTGACTGGATGATGTCAAATGCAGACTGTAAAAGCTGGAAAACTATAACAACTGATTTAGCTTGACAATAAACAACTTTAACATTGGTATTTTTTCATTCAACCTTTATTTAGTCAGGTAAATCTTTTGAACCTCATGGGCTCATTTACGAAAGCGACCTGCTAAAACTAAAGAACAATGAACAGCAGTGATAGAATTTAATTAAACAATAAACAAACAAACAATAAACAATAGAAAACAAAAAGAGAGAAAAAAAACAAAAGATTTTTTTTTTCTTTTTTTAACAAAGTATCAAAAAACTAGCAAAACATTATAAGGTAGACGTATTGAAATGTAAAAATGCATCAGGAGTAATCTGACCTGCATTATTTATGTAGATCATGAAGAGAGTGGGTCTTAAGACTGAGCCTTGTGGTACACCATTGTTGACAATTAAATAACTGGAGGAAGTACCGTTACGTTGAATACATTTGATCCGAGAGATACAGTAATTGGAAAACCAACTGATAGTGTGATTGAGAAACCCTGAGAGCTTATAGCATGAGATGTGATGTCCACAGCGTCAAAAGCTTTAGCATTTATTTATGTTTGTATTTTTTTATATTTTTTTAATAAGTTTAACGTCTTCCACCTTCTTAATCTGCCAGCTTAGATTATGTACAATAATATAGATCAAATTGGGGAAAATATCATCAGTGAGTCTCCGTTTTCTCTGATTTAATCCCAGTTTTGAAATTCCACAGTTCAAAGCGTAGTTTCTGTGTTATTATTGTGTTTCTTTGTAAAGCAGCACTGAGACCCCCAGTCATTTTCTGCCTGCGTGCGACGATTCATGTGCAAGCTGTGGAATCCAACAGGGCAGGTGCAGTTTTTGTCTAGCCAAGCCCACCCTCCTTCTCAGGCATTTTTCTCAAAACAATCAACTTTTTGTTGGCCCATGTGTCTGTTTTTCTGCACCGCATGAAGGAGTTCACAAGATCTGTCTGAATCTCACACCAACTTGTAGCGTTTAAAATAATTTTTATGTGGACAAAATCTCTTGGACTCCTAGTTTATGATAATTAAAAAGTTTGGGTGGTCCACAAAAAAACAAGGGTAGAAAATGATTTAAGAGGAGAATCAATGAGTAGAAAACAAGATTGATGACCATGAAGACAGGTGTGGTGGCATCAGAGTGATGAAAATGAAAGATGACTCACAAGAACGACTGACTGAACTACACAAACACAAGTGAGTGAAACTCGGGGTGAATGCTTCGCTGATTAATCTTACCAGATGTTGTGGTGCCAGCTGTGCTCATGCAGCCAGGCGTCGCCAGGACTTCTGCCTCATAGGGGGGCCTGCAAACCATTTCTCCGCAGCTGTCCCCACGGCGGTGCAGGAGCGGGGGCCGACAGAGACCCAAAACCACACAAGCCCTCCAGAGCGGAACAAACAGGGTTTACAGAGCAGCCAAGCTCACATTCCCTGCACCACGTTAGTGGCTCACTCGCTTTCACAGGGTTTGTGGGCTGGAAAATATGGGTTTATGTATGCACATATAACATTTGGCAGCAGGGAGGCATTCAAATCCAATTATGGAGAATGCTATTTGCACGAGTTACAGTTTTAGCAGGGCATCTGTTTCAGAGACTTTTGTCACAAGAGCTGTTCATGGAAAAATAACACTTTTTTCTTGTTTTTCAATTGTGTGCTTGTCGAAAGGTTATTTGACACGCTAGGGTTACAATTAAAATGAAAGGTTTAGGATTACTTGAAGAGGTGTGTATCTCCTGCTACCTTTGAAGCCAGAGTGTTAAACTAAGATCATCTGGTAATGAAAAATAACAGCGTTAAAGCTGTTTTGGCCATATCTAAAAAATATTATTTAAAAAAAAAATTAAAACCTTATGCACAATCACATGCAAATATCAAATTTCATGATCAATAATCTAGGTTAAAAATCCAACAAAGTTCAGTCAGGTCATCTGGTCAGTTTAGTTCTTTTTTTGTTGAGACGTTTTGTCCTTCGTCCAAAGGACTTCATCAATCCGATCTGATATCCACCCAGTAGCTATGTTTACATGCGCAAAATTCTTTGCCTGATTTGAATGTTTTCAGATTAAATAACTCAAATGTATTGTTTACATGGGCACAATATGTTCATGACGAGCGTTTACATGCAGCGGGCTTTGTTCTGAACAGAAGTACTGACACGCGCAGAGTGTTAAACTCTCCTTTAAAAAAAAACATCAAAGAAGAAGTTCTACTTCCGGTTTACTTCCGGGATGAACGTAAACAAACCTGAGCGCCCAAAATGGACCCGCGACATGTTTTAATGACGGCGGAGATGTTACTGCACTCCCTGACTGAGCTACAGGTAACACAGGTCATTCTGAGCTCTTTCAAAGTTTCTAGTAGAAATGTTGTGTCGCTCCCCGACCAGTTTTGCTTCCCCGACATGCTAATATTATTAGCATCTAGCCAGGCGGAAATGACAACGTTGCACATGCGCAGTCAGGTCAGTTTTTCACCATCAGGTAAAAACGAACAGATCAAGCGTTTACATGCGCACCGTTCGGGTTATGAATCGGCGTAAACCACCCGTTTCGTTCTGATCACAAATTATTTCAGATCACGCTGAATAAACAAAAAAAACCCGAACAGGGTGTTTACATGATGCGTTTTTATTCCGAACGGCCGTTTAATCCGATTACTTATATCCATGTAAACATAGCTAGTGTCACACCTATCAGGAATGTCATCCATGTGACCAGAGTTAACAAACCACTACTGTGAGTTGTGATAGGTCAATCTGCATATGTATGCATGTTTCCTATCTCAGCTTTATAACTTGAACCCCACACTCACTGTTCTTTGAACTGAGAAAGTTCCTTGGATGAGAAACGAAACGTCTTTTGTTACAAATAAAGACCAGGGGCCTCATGTATCAACGGTGCGTACGCACAAAAACCTTGCGTACGCCATTTTCCACGCAAAACTCCGTATGTATCAAAACAGAACTGAACGTGGAAATGTGCGCAGCCCCACGGCAACTCCAAGGCTGGCGTACGCACGTTTCTGTGGTTTTGGTTCCATTGGCGACACTTACAGGTGATTCTGAGAAACTGTTCATGATGTGAAAATAATTATTATTCCCACCAAACACACATGATTAACAATTATTACATCCACATGGACGCAATTAGATGAGTGGATACAAAAGCATGCGCAAAATAGTGGCAACAATATTGACAACAATGGCCTTATGAGGTGCGGTTCGTTTAAATAAGAAGTTGACCAAGATATACTAACATGCCTAGATAGGTCACTGGGAAGCGCGTTCGCCTTCCGTCCCAAACCTCATGAGTTCAATTCCCGCATGGTACAACGTTTTTATTTTATTTTATTCATTCCAGATTTAAAAAACACAAGAAAACTATTTACAAAACAACAAGAAATCTTCTGCTTCCTTTCATTTCATGTATTGTTTTATTTCTTGTTGTTTTTTTTAAATAGTTTTCTTGTGTTCTTTAAATCTGGAATGAATTAAGAAAAAAAGAAAAACGTTGCACCATGTGGGAATTGAACTCATGAGGTTTGGGACGGAAGGCAAACGCGCTTCCCAGTGACCTATCTAGGCATGTTAGTATAGCTTGGTCAACTTCTCGTTTAAAAGTGGGTGGTTCGTTCGAACCCCCCGAACCCCCCTTGGCTACGCGTGCCAAACAAAACTTTTTTCCGTGCCTCTACCTCACTCAGAAGTGTCTCCAGTTCACAGTCCGTGAAGTTCCTCTTTTTTCCACGTTTCGACATGATTTGCAATAGAGCAATGACGACATTCCTCTGGTGCAGGGCATATTTAAATGAATTTGCATATTTATATGGAGGCGTGTCAAAGGCGGAGTCGGCCACTCTCTCATGTGCGCTCAATTCCACGTTGATTGTGATGTACAAAAGCAATGTGCGTGGATTCCGGCGTACGCACAGTTTGATACATCTGGATTTTTTTGTGCGTACGCCGTTTTCTGGATTTGACCGTACGTCACTTTTCAGTAAGAAGTCCACGCAAGTCTTTGTACACGAGGCCCCAGTTGTTTTTGTCTTGAACTTTTTTGAACTTACCGTGTCCTGGATGACTGAGAATCTTCACTAGCGTACAACAAACTGAGTCCCACAAGCAGTACACTCCCATAGTGGACCAACCAGTTCGCTGGTGATGAGATGGTTTCTGGAGCCCACCCTCTCCCCTGTCAACTCCTCTGAGGCAACCATGCCAAAGTGTTTCAAAACATCAAAGTTCATGCTCAGTAATCCAAGTAGAAATCCAGCAATCCTCAATCAGGTCATCTTGACGGGTTCTTCTTTTTTTGTTTTGTTTGTTGAGACGTTTCGTCCTTCATCCAAAGGACTTCATCAATCCTAGGAGCCAAAAAAAGACTGGAGTTTTTTTTTTACTCATCGGATTGATGAAGTCCTTTGGATGAATGACGAAATGTCTCAACAAAAGAAAGAAAAAACTGTCCAGATGACGTGACTAAACTGTGTTGAATGTCAAACAATATTGCGAGATCTCTTGAAATCATAACTTGGCTTAAGACTTTCCTTGTTGATAAATCCTATAATTAGGGTTGGCTTGTCATGCTGCTATAAACTTAGACCACTAGAGGACAAATAGACCTATTTTCCTTAAATAAATTGTTAAAAGGGAATAGTTATACATTTTACAGGTAGTCCCCGACTTACGAGCGAGTTCCGTTACAACGAGTTGCTCGTAAAGCGAAAATTCGTAACTTGGAACGGCCGCCACGTGTCTCGTAAGTCCGGAATTTCGCTCGTAAGTTGGAACGGTTTTGCTAGCGCGACTACAAACACTCGTTTTTCATCGAAAAACTGCTTACGAGTGCATAAAAATGATCGGAAACGTGTGTCCACATGTTTAGCTAACGAACTGTGGTGAAAAAACACAGAAAAATTCTGTATTTTTTGCGTTTTTTCCAAAAATTCGCCAGCTCGTAAGTCCGGAACCTCGTAGGTCAGAGCGCTCGTAAGTCGGGGACTACCTGTATATGATTTCTATCTTAACATATGATTCTTGACCTGCCATTGTGTATCTGTTCCTCTCAAACCCAGCCGGTTGAAACATGGTCGCTTGTCCTGAGCCTGGTTCTGCTAAAGGTTTCTTCTTCATGACGGAGTTTTTCCTTTCCACTGTCACCTTCATACTTTCTCAAGATGAGAGTCTGTGATGGAGTTAAATTCAAAGCAGTCTGCTCCTCAGATAAATAATGTTAAATTATTATTTTTATACATATATAAATGTTTCTGTTCAGTGCCCTGAGATGATTCTCTTGTGACTTGGCTCTATATCCATCCATCCATCCATCCATCTTCTTCCGCTTATCCGGGGTCGGGTCGCGGGGGTAGCAGCCTAAGTAGGGAGGCCCAGACTTCCCTCTCCCCAGCCACTTGGAGCAGTTCCTCCGGGGGAATCCCAAGGCGTTCCCAGGCCAGCCGAGAAACATAGTCCCTCCAGCGCGTCCTGGGTCTTCCTCTGGGTCTCCTCCCGGTGGGACGTGCCCGGAACACCTCACCAGGGAGGCGTCCAGGAGGCATCCTAACCAGATGCCCGAGCCACCTCAACTGGCTCCTCTCGATGTGGAGAAGCAGCGGCTCTACTCCGAGTCCCTCCCGGATGACTGAGCTTCTCACCCTATCTCTAAGGGAGAGTCCAGCCACCCTGCGGAGAAAACTCATTTCAGCCGCTTGTATCCGAGATCTTGTTCTTTCGGTCATAACCCAAAGCTCATGACCATAGATGAGGGTGGGAACGTAGATCGATCGGTAAATTGAGAGCTTTGCCTTTTGACTCAGCTCTCTCTTCACCACGACAGACCGGTACAGCGCCCGCTTCACTGCGGACGCTGCACCTATCCGCCTATCGATCTCACGCTCCAGTTTTCCCTCATTCGTGAACAAGATCCCGAGATACTTAAACTCCTCCACTTGGGGCAGGACCTCCTCCCCGACCCGGAGAGGGCATGCTACCCTTTTCCGGCTCAAGACCATGGCCTCGGATTTGGAGGAACTGATCCTCATCCCGGCCGCATCACACTCGGCTGCAAACCGCTCCAGTGAAAGTTGTAAATCACGAACTGATGAAGCCAGTAGGACCACATCATCTGCAAAAAACAGAGAAGCGATTCTAAGGTCACCAAAACGGATCCTCTCAACACCTTGGCTGCGCCTAGAAATTCTGTCCATAAAAGTTATGAACAGAATCGGTGACAAAGGGCAACCTTGGCGGAGTCCAACTCTCACCGGAAACGAGCCTGACTTACTGCCGGCAATGCGGACCAAGCTCTGACACCGGTCGTACAGGGACCTAACAGCCCTTATCAAAGGGCCTGGTACCCCATACTCCCGGAGTACCCCCCACAGAACCCCCCGAGGGACGCGGTCGAATGCCTTCTCCAAGTCCACAAAGCACATGTAAACTGGTTGGGCAAACTCCCACGCACCCTCCAGGACCCTGCTGAGGGTGTAGAGCTGGTCCAGTGTTCCACGACCAGGACGAAAACCACACTGCTCCTCCTGAATCCGAGGTTCGACTATCCGACGGACCCTCCTCTCCAGAACCCCTGAATAGACCTTACCAGGGAGGCTTAAGAGTGTGATCCCCCTATAGTTGGAACACACCCTACGGTCCCCCTTTTTAAATAGGGGAACCACCACCCCAGTCTGCCAATCCAAGGGAACTGCCCCCGATGTCCACGCGATATTGCAGAGTCGCGTAAGCCAACACAACCCTACAACATCCAGAGCCCTAAGGAACTCCGGGCGAATCTCATCCACCCCCGGAGCCTTGCCACCGCGGAGCTTTTTAACCACCTCGGCGACCTCAGCACCAGAGATCGGAGAACCCGACCCAAAGTCCCCAGGCTCTGCTTCCTCAGTGGAAGACGTGCCAGTAGGATTGAGGAGGTCTTCGAAGTATTCCGCCCACCGACTCACAACATCCCGAGTTGAGGTCAGCAGCACGCCACCTCCACCATAAATGGTGTTGGTCTCGTACCTCTTTCCCCCCCTGAGACGCCGGATGGTGGACCAGAATCGCCTCGAAGCCGTACGGAAGTCATTCTCCATGGCCTCTCCGAACTCCTCCCACGCCCGAGTTTTTGCCTCAGCAACCACCCGAGCCGCATGCCGCTTGGACTGCCGGTACCTATCAGCTGCTTCCGGGGTCCCACAAGCCAAAAAGGCCCAATAGGACTCCTTCTTCAGCCTGACAGCATCCCTCACTGCTCTATATAAGTAAACCAAATTGAATAACTGACAAACAAATAAACCGTTAGTTTGTTGTCAGTCAAAAGTTTAAAATGTAAGCTTTTACTTCAAGAAGACCTTCACTCATCCCTGCTGCTGCAGTGACCTTTAGACTCACAACTTATTTTCACCAGTCAGTCATAATAAAGCTGAATCGACTCCACCACACCCATACATAAACCCCCAGAGTGAGTTGGGAGCAGGGCAGCACACGAGGGGATGATTGTTATATTACAGAGGAAGTCCACCTCCTGAGTCTGGATCCATAATTTGGTGCTTTAGGTGGAGCTCCTCTGTGGTCTCTCATGTAAGACGGATAGGACAGAATGCCAGTCCTGGTTTCTTCACACAGGTCAGAGAGCAACCAAGCTCCTTTCCTCACTGCAGTATCTTGATCCTCCTGAGCAGGGGTCAAAGATAAGTTCACAGAGACTGAAAATAACTCTTCCCTGGTCTTACTGGCAGCATTATTACAGAACACACTTGTAGGTTATCCTACTGTTGGCTCACATCTAACACCAAAGTTTGGACAAACTGTGCTGCTACAAGTTTGATATACAGGGAGTCCTCAACTTACGGCAACTCGGACTTACGAACAGTACAGTTGTACATTAAATACAGCACTGGTATGTGTTTTTAGGTGTTTTTAGATGAAAGTGTGTTAGCTAACCGTTTGTAAACAAAGTTCTGTGCATGTTTATGAACCAGTATGCACATTTGTGTTGAAAAACGGGTGTTTGGCGCAGCGCTATCATACCTTTTCCGACTTACGAACGAAAATCCGGACTTACGAACGCACGTGCTATGGGTTCCGACTTACGTCAAAATCGGATTACGAACGGTCCTTAGGTCCGGAACTCGTTCGTAAGTCGAGGACTCCTGTATTCAACACTTATTCCTTGAGTTTTGGCCTGGTTTCTAATGGTTTCAGGTTTTAACTGGTCAAGTTGAACAACAGTTTTTTTTTTTACTTGTGTTTGTTCTGATTCAGTGTTCACACTACAGTATAGTGATCCTGTTTCTCTTTATTTGTCTTTTCTTCCCACTATTTCAGCATACTTTAGGCTATTTTAACCATTTGAATGTTAAAATGTTCAGCCCATTTAGAACATTTTGGCTTTGACTTTTGGTTTTTGTAACTTTTATACATTTCAAAATATTTAACTTTATTTACATAAAGGTTCCCCGTTAAAATACCGTACATACGGTACATGTGATCTGTAAATCTTTGAAAAACATTATTCTCTTAAAATCTACATCATACTTGCTCTGTTTTTGTCTACTTATTCTACTTTTAGCTAGCCTTTGCTACCGTCGGCTTTGAGCACTTTAAGTTACTTTAGGTTAGCTTTGTCGCTATTAGCTTTTAGGTCATATTTTGGCACTTTTCGATTTAACAACTCACTTTCAGCTTCGTCAACAAATTTCTGCAGTCAGTTAGCACTAAGCTAAATTTTCACAGATAAGATGAGTTTTCAGCTAATGCCATTTTTTGTAACCATCTTCAGTTTCAGACAGTTAATTTTTTAATGTTCAGTAATGACTGACTGGTATATTGCCCCATAAATTCAAAAGAGACAACATTTTTCTTCCTTCTTTTTTTGTGATTTGTGATATTTTTACAGTTCTCCAGCTGCAATCTCTCAGGACTGTTTCAGTTTTTCCTTTGCAATTGAACTTGGTGAATTGTAAGAGGACAGATAGTGGAATAAGCTGCTCCTAAAAGAACATTGGCTGTTTTAAAGGGCTTATTTAATGTATTCGGTCTCACTGTCTGAGAGATTGCAGAGGTTTGAAATGGCAAGGCCTTGCCGTTTCATGGATCCGTTATAATGGGCAGCAAAACAGAGTACTGAAATAAAAGAAGCAATTGTGTTTGCAAAGTTTTTGTGTTTGTGCATGCCTGTGTGTTCATGTTACAAAATGTCCAGAGGGTTTTGCTCTTAAAATGGAAAACCTGCTTGGCTCGCTTCTTTTGCTTCCATTGTAATTGCTTCATCTCATCACAATATGTTATGTGCGGTATGAGCTGTGACATGAAACAGAAATTTAATACTCTAAAAGTCCTGTTTTTATTGCTTTAATTTAATCAAGTTCTGCTCTTTGCCAGAGAGCTTTAAGGCGATGGAGAAAACAGTTCAGCTTGTGCTGCCAGCCTGTCATGACTCATTTATCTTTCACGTTACTTTAAACAAATCTCTGCTGAAGCTGAGAGGTCACCATTATTAATGGATACAAAATGTGAATTTATATGAATACTGTCACGCAGTATTTTACTGTAACATTGTGTTTACTGTACAGGGTTCCAACTTTAAGTATGAACCAGTATAGACTTGGGCTTTTCCAGATCTGGAAAAGTTTTTAGATAGAATGAGATTTTTTAATTAAAAATAATTATTCATTTATTTTTGTGTTTGAGAACATTTAGACCACATACATGCAGTCTGAGGGCCAGAAGTGGCCCTTGGGCAATCGCTACACAGACCAAATGTATTTAAATAAAAATAAAACAAATTCAGAATATTCTGATGAAAACCAGGATTTTACTGGTGAAACTTTAGGAATGTTTAAACATTTTGTACCTGTAGCGTACATCTAAAACCTTTAGACTAAGACAGTCTAAAACATTGTCTTTATCTAACTACGGTACTGGTTCCAGAACCATAGCATTACAGGTAGTTTAAAAAAAAAAACACCAAGTGTTCACAAAGTTTATGTAACTACACCTCAACTTGTCCAAATAGGAAATGAAGCAAAACCCTGTAAAGGTATTCCAATTGATCTATATGGAATATTTTTCCTTTTTGATATATGACCCTTTTTTTGATATATAACCCTTTTTACAACAGTTGGGGCCACACAAAGAGAAAAAAACATTACGAGAAAAAAGTCATGAAATTACGAGAATAAAGTCATAATATTATGAGAATAAACTCGTAATATTACCAGAATAAAGTCCTAATATCAGAATTCCAACATGAATAAGCAGTCTTACAACTGTTGTAAAATGATGAATGTTGATCATCTTGTTAAGTTATACTTTTGTGTAGTTTTTTTTTTTTTGACGAATAACGAAATACTTAATCTGTTAGCGCATCAGATTATTATCAGTATCAGAACTTTGAAACGATTGTGCAAATGACTATGTTGCAAAGAAAGAACCACACGGATTGCTTTTGTGGAAGAGGAGCTTTAGTGGTCAACTGCAAGGTTATATATACCGTAGGTGGCTAGCTATAGTAGTTTTCTAATTGAAAACAACTTTATTCTGGTAATGTTCTGAGTTTATTCTGGTAATATTCTGAGTTGATTCTGGTAATATTCTGACTTTATTCTGGTAATATTATGACTTTATTCTGGTAATATTATGACTTTATTCTGGTAATATTATGACTTTATTCTGGTAATATTATGACTTTATTCTCGTACGATTTTATTCTTGTAATATTATGACTTAATTTTCGTAATATTCTGACTTTATTCTTGTAATATTCTGACTTTATTCTGGTAATATTCTGAAATTATTCTGGTAATATTCTTAGTTTATTCTGGTAATATTCTGACTTTATTCTGGTAATATTATGACTTTATTCTGGTAATATGACTTTATTCTCGTAATATTCTGAGTTTATTCTGGTAATATTCTGACTTTATTCTCGTAATAATATGACTTTATTCTGGTAATGTTATTACTTTATTCTCGTAATATTCTGACTTTATTCTCATAATATTATGACTTTATTCAGGTAATATTATGACTTTATTCTCCTAATATTATGACTTTATTCTCGTAATATTATGACTTTATTCTCGTATGATTTTATTCTCGTAATATTATGACTTTATTCTCGTACGATTTTATTCTCATAATAATATGACTTTGTTCTCATAATATTTTGACTATAGTCTTGTAATACTACAACTTTATTCTCATAATACTATGACTTTATTCTCGTACTTTATTCTTGTAATACTACAAATTTGTTCCCATAACATTATGACGTTATTCTCGTAATAATACAACTTTATTCTCATAATATTTCGACTTTATTCTCGTAATACTGCAACTTTATTCTCATAATACAGTACTATGACTTTATTCTTGTAATATTTTGACTTTATTCTTATAATACTACGACATTATTCTTGTAATATTTCGACTTTATTCTCATAATACTATGACTTTATTCTTGTAATATTTTGACTTTATTCTCATACCGCTATGACTTTATTCTTGTAATATTTCGACTTTATTCTCATAATACTACAACTTTTTTCTCGTAATGTAATTTTTTTTGTCTTATTGTGGCCCTAATACTTCATCGTACCTTTTAACTGCGTTTTACAAATGCTTATTGCGACTCTTCTGTTGCAAGGCTGAATACTAAAGCATGTGTCAGAAAAGTCTCAAAACTCCTCAAAAATCTAAATAAATTTGAGTTTGGGAAAATATGGAATTCATGTTTAAACTATGATAAATATACTGTACTGATATTTGTGTTGATAATGTAGTTTCAAAAAAAGCCTTGCAAAGCTCTCATCAATAGTTAGATCTTACTTTTCTTTGATTATCACCCTGTGGTTGCTCTTCTTAACTATGTGATTTTAGTATAGTATTTTAAGTTTACTTACACAAAAAAGTACATGTATAAACTCAGTTTTAACACGTAAACATCATGTTGGAGTTGCATTACCGTGTGTCACCTTCTCATCGTAGATGCTACAGCTTGGTGCCTTGTAGCTCAAAATACCTCATTCTTAGAATAACTCATGAAGCAGGTCAAAGGTTAACACATTTATTTAATAAGACCTGCATTTTGTTTTATAGCTTTTTGCCCCTTCATAAAAAATGCACAATATCCCCATTACATAAACACTGTTTTGTTAAAAATGTATTTACCACCACCGTGAATCAAACTAGGAGGACAATAGTCACTCATTTGTCTCTTTCCTCCCTTCATTAAACAGACTTTGACTTCAGTGTGCCAGGCTCCATGAAGCTCCACAACCTGATCTCCAAACTGAAGAAGTGGATCAAGATTTTGGAGGCTAAAACCAAACAGCTTCCCAAATTCTTCCTGATTGAGGAGAAGTGCCGCTTCCTGAGTAATTTCTCTGCACAAACTGCTGAAGTGGAGATCCCAGGTGAATTCCTGATGCCCAAACCTACACACTACTACATCAAGATCGCCAGGTAACGATCACAATGTGGAACTTCTTCAAGGTGTGGCTGATGACTGTTATAAAGCACAGCTGAAAATATTCATTATTCGTCTTTTCTTGTTTTGGTTTTGTTTTGTTTTCTTTCTCCAGGTTCATGCCCAGAGTGGAAATCGTTCAGAAACACAACACTGCAGCTCGCCGTCTTTATATACGTGGTCACAACGGTAAGATCTACCCCTACCTGGTGATGAACGATGCCTGCCTGACCGAGTCACGTCGAGAAGAAAGGGTCCTGCAGCTCCTCCGCCTCCTCAACCCCTGTTTGGAGAAGAGGAAGGAGACCACCAAGCGGCACCTCTTCTTCACTGGTACGACACGGTGCAGCCTGTGTGCACAAGCTTCTAAGAGACATACCTGCAAACTTGTCGCTTTTTGGCAAGATTGGCCGTTTTCAAGCAAAAATATCTCATTTATGTGAATCATGTAAATCCAAAGAGTTTTTGAGAGTGGTCAGAGGTGTGTTAGATGGCATAATTTCCCATTGACTGGACTTACATAGCGCTAAGCTTGTGCTACGTAAGTCACGCTAGCTAGCTCGTAAGCACTAAGCAAGCGCACTTGCGTAGCGCTACCTTAGTGCTTTGTAAGTGCCGGCAGTTGTCGACCAGGGGGGTTATGATGCATTATAGAAGCAGAGTGCTATGTTTTTTAGCATCTTAGCTAGCGCGTCTGTATTGCGCGCTGCTGGCTTTGCACTACGTATTTGAGACACAAATGTTTGCTGTTAGCAAAATACTCTGCTATATTTGGCTTTTCTGTTTGGCTTGTTGTTGTTGCTTGTTTGTTTATTTTTTGGTCGACTACCGTAATTTCCGCCCTTTAAGTTGCTCCGCCCCATAAGTCGCTTTAGTCCAATATGTCCAATAAATTGGAAAAATCCATAAACGTGTCGCACCTCCGACCTCCGTATACATCGCATCTATTATGCGTCACCGCTGACGCGTCGCGTATGTTACGCGTCACCGCCCTGCTGCATACGGCGGCCACAGGCGCGAGCGAGCACGGAAAGACTTTAACAAGATTAACACGGTAAAAACAATTATTTGTTAGCTGTAAAGTATAGCAAAGATATGTCTTAGCTTAACCTTTCCTTAATAACTGCACATATTTGTCAAATCCGCAGGATTTAAAAAGTAGTTTTGCTACGTGCGCGCGCACGGGTGGGACCGATGCATTTCTTTCAAATTTAGCCAGATAAACACTTAAAAATATATATTTGTTGGCTGACATTATAGCAAAAGTGTTCCTGAGCTTAACCGTTCCTTAATAAATTGACGTAATGGTCAAATCTGCTGGATTTAAATTGTTTCGCTTTGACGTCTTCCAAACGGTCTCGCGCGCTGTGAAAATAAATTATAAATAAATTGAATTTTAGCTCAAACTTCTCCTACAGCTAAAAGGTTGTAAATATCCATCCAGTGATTACTTTCTGTAAGTTTCATCAAAATCTGTCGTGTGGTTCTTGAGATATTTTGCTAACAAACACTAGTTCAGACCTACCTCCAGAGTTCAGGAGGCCGGGCTGCGACAGAGTGAGTCCGAGCAGAGGAGGCTTTTTTCGGACACATGAGCTGGGAACGGTCGGTGGACCCTAGCGGCCGAAAGTGGTACTGCTGCCCCTAACGGCCGAAAGTGGTACTGCTCCATTTTTTTCGTCAGAGTGAATGGAAACTGTCATATCTCAGCCAAAAATTGGTCTAAAAATATGGGAAAAAATCCATAAATATGTCGCTTCGCCCCATAAGTCGCAGGACATGAAAATTAGTTTAAAATAACTGTGACTTATAGGCCAGAAAATACGGTAGTCATCTTTCCTACGTATGTCCTAATAAATTAGGATATACTGTAGTAGTAAATGTCTTTTTTACCTGAAGCAATGTCTTTTCCCCTAATTTTTTTTCTCTAGGATGCCATTCAAAGGTTAACAAAAAGGAAAGGAAACTGATCTCACACAAGGATTTAACTCTCTTGTCATTCCGCGTTGTCTCCACTCAGCTGTTAATTTGATTCTTTTGATGGTTTAAGAGGAACAGATATTCCAGCTCATTTCCTACCAACTGGAATAGCTGGTATCGCTTTGATAAAAGGTGCCACTTTGTGTAAATGTTTAGACTGCATTTAATGTTCATGCTGTTCTCTGGCACGCCTTCAGCGCAGCTCTTTCCCAACAGAGTATTTTTGTTGTAGGTTTGGATCTGTGGTTTCCTTCTGTGGTAAAACAGAACTTGTTTGTTAGCAAGTGCAGCCAAAAGTTTACAGTTTCTTTATTACTGATGTGGTTGTTCCAACTTGGCTTTTTTTCCTCTCTTATTTCTTTTTATTTTGTTTCCCCTCATTTCTATTTTTTCCTCTTAATTTGTTTCTTTCCCCACCAATTTCCTGTTCTTCCCTCTTGTTTCTCCAGTTCCTCGGGTGGTGGCAGTTTCACCTCAGATGCGGCTTGTTGAGGACAACCCTTCATCTCTGTCACTGGTGGAAATTTACAAACAACGTTGTGCCAAAAAGGGCATCGAGCACGACAACCCTATCTCACGATATTATGACCGTCTGGCCACTGTGCAGGCTCGAGGCACACAAGCCAGCCACCAGGTAAAAACACCGCTCACAAACCCTATCAGTTACCTCACAGCTAAGTGTTGCATTTTTATTTGCTCAAAGGAAAGGCTTCGTTTTCATTTTTGTAGCAATTTATTGACCAAAAAAAAATATATTACTTAAATAAGTTATCATTGGCATCATCCAAATAATGTAAATTTACACAAATTGTTTTTCTGCATGGTTTTTAGATGCATTGTGTCACAGATATTGAAGGTTCTGGATGTTTTTTTCAAATGTCAAACATAAATTTTGTTATTGTTAAATATTAACGTTGTATCGAAGAACACAAGAGTAACTCAACTCAACGGTGTGGAAGTGCTGAACCCAGGAAGTCGTTGGCACGCACATTCAACAAATAGATCTGTGACGCACTGGAAGTAAATTAATTGAAAATATACAAATACTTTTCTCTAAAGCTACCAAGTACTCAAACAGGGACATATATCAAGTACCGTATTTTTTGCTGTGTAAGTCACACCTTTGTTACATAAATGTGCAAGTCCTGCGACTTGTACGCCAAAATTACTAATATTTGTTTCCTCCCCGTATTTATAACCCAATTTTTCGCTGAGATCTGATGATTTCATTCATTCTGACATGGAAAATATTGAACACTACCATTTTCAGTCACTAGAGGGCCCTCGAGCATTATGGCAAGCCAAGTGTATCATTAATAGGTAAAAGTGGCTATTAATGAGACACTTGGTTTGCCATACGAAGCCACCTTCATCTCGTTCCGGAACTCCTGGAGCAAACATCAAATCAGCTGAATTTCTCCACATCACCCAGGTGAAATGAAGCTGATTTGACCATTAAATTGCATTTATTAAGGAAAAGTTCAACTGAGACACACCTTTCTATAATGTCGAGCAAACAAATAATTGTTTTTAGGTGTTAATCTTGTTAAATTCTTGTTAAGGTCCTCCTGTGCACGCTCCCGCGGCCGCCATTTGCCAGGCAATCGATTTTTTTTTCACAACACCGGCCCACATTTCCAGGTGGTCAGCAGTGACGCATAATAGATGTGACATACGGCGAAGCGACATATTTATGTTTTTCCCCACTTTATTAGACATATTTAGGCTGGTGCGACTTATACGGCGGTGCGACATGTACGGTTGCATGTACGGTAATCAAAATGCATTGATAATGGGTTAAACTTCACATCACAGTCCTCTGAATTGTAATTAAATCAATTCATGAGTTGCCTGAAGATTCCCATCTCTAGAGGAAACCTCAGAATGCCTATTAAGGTTTTATTTTAGCATCTTCAGTTAATCTAACAAAGAAAAGTCACGTTTTCTGTACAGATTCTTGTGGAAACGTTTAGTCTTTTATCCAAAATACGTCTTCAGTCTGAGGAGCTGTAATAATATGTCTTATAAATAGCACTTTCCCATAGTGAATCAACCAGTTTGATGCTGACATTCAGAACTAGCTGTTCACAGGAGGACCATCAACCTAACAAGTGGTCGTTAGTGCCCTGATGGCCACTTGCTATTATCTTATAATATTATTACAGTATCACTCAGCCTCCTGTGAATAGCAAGTGGCCATCAGGGCACTAGCAACCAATTGTTAGGCTGATGGTCCTCCTTGCTGGTTGATCCACTATGAGAAGGTGCTTTTTATAAGACTGAGTTTGTTGCAGCTCCTCAGTCTGACCAAGTCTTTTGGATAAAAGACGAAACGTTTCAAGAAGAAGAATCCGTCCAGAGGACCTGACTTGACTTTATTAGATTTTTCTACCTGGATTAATGTGTATCCATCAGGAGATCTTCACTTAACCTCTGCTCATGGTTTGTCCCTCAGGTGCTAAGGGACATCCTGAAAGAAGTCCAGGGGAACATGGTTCCTCGCAGCATGCTGAAGGAGTGGGCTCTTCACACATTCCCCAACGCCACAGATTATTGGACCTTTAGGAAGATGTTCACCATTCAGCTGGCCCTCATCGGCCTGGCTGAGTTCATGCTCCACCTCAACCGGCTCAATCCTGAGATGTTACAGATAGCACAGGTAGGACATGCAAACAGGTATTCTGTGTTGGGCTTTCTGTCAAGGGCAAGGAGGGATCTGTTTGACAGGAGCTAATTTAATAGCTATACACACATACAGATGCATTAAGAGATCACCATTACCCTCGCCACATCAGGCCGGATGGATTACAATTCTCCCCCATGACTTTCACGCTGGGCCTATCAGTCAGTCAGCCACTGTCAAGGCAAAAGGTGTTTTGACAGAGCGTTGTATTCAGTCTCTCTACTCACATATCAAAGGCGTTTCAATTTGAAGAGCTGATGTTTGTGTGTATTTTCCTCTCCATCGACACACATCTGCCTGCTGCTGAGAGTCTGCCGACAGCTTTCTCAAAGTCATTATTAAAGATGATTGTGTCAGTCGGCCACCCCTCCCTTCTGATCCTAATCGGCCTTTGCTGACAGGCGTTCCTCTGGGCAGCTAAGCGGCTGTATTAAGCCCCCTCTCTGCCTGTTCCACTCCACAGATCCCATTAGACACAGGAGGATTATGGTGTGGAGAGTATACGCACATACAAACACAGAGAGAGTGCAAGGACAGGACATTGCAGCCCAAACGTTGTCCCTGACCCCCGCTTCAACTGAAACCCTATGTTCCTTCAAGTTGGCCTGCTCAGATCTCAATCATGCTGTGAGGCATCCACAGGAATACTTCGTTGTGTGCTGTTCATCTGGGCTTAATTCACCTAAAAGGCCCAATTTAACAGTTCAACAGGAAGTTCAAAGCAAAAGGTCTTCGGGGGATTGTCTGTCAGGGCGTCTCCAGGAACGTTTAATACAAACTGAAGTGTTTTGAGTTTCATAAATTTCCTCTTGGTTAGGTTTTATTGCTCCAAATCAGCTCTGCCTTTCTCACTGACACATGACATCAACAGCCCAATGAATAAGAAGAGGCCTCTCAAGTAAATGGTGTTGTTGTGTCGATGCTGGAGAGCGGCGCCCAGTAAACACACATCTTTTAAACGCTACAGCCAGAAGCAGGTTTGTGTGGGAGTTTACTGAATGTGTGTAATAATGGAAGAAAAAAAAATTGATATAGAGGATGCGGTTTTCATCCAACATCTTCCATTAAAACAACCGGAAGAGGAACAGGTCTCGAGAGGCTCTTCTACTCATCTGGTGATGGTGAAACCTTGTCGTCACCTCAGTGACCTGCATTTTATTGACGTCAAGTGTTAACAATCCCACAGGATGTTAGATACCTGGGGGGTTCAACGGTCGGGGCTGAAGGAGACTGCTGGATCAAAGGTGGAACAGCTTAATGAATACCGGTAGTAAGGAAGTCTTTGGACTGGAGCTTCCTTTGGAAAGAACGACATATAAGAACACGGTTCAGAGGACGTACCTCTTAAAACAAACCTGATTTTTCAGTTACTTTTGGCTTTTCTTTAGTAACAAAATATCAAGTTACTTTAAGGGGTAGTTGAGATTGTTTGTTTGTTTGTTTAAGGTTATTCTTAGTTTTTGTTGTTGCTTTAGTTGCAGTAGCTATGGCTCCTTCAAAATCCAAGATGGCCACCACCATATATACATATATACGTATATGTATGTATATACAGTATATAATTTGTTTGTGTGTGTGTGTGTGTGCTGACCATTCCAATCATTTGAGGAAAATATGCTTTCTAATTTTTTATGTTGCTTAAAAGAATAGTTTCCTACTCAGCAATTGGTCCAGATTAGGGGTGGGCGATATGGCTCAAATATTATATTGTGATATTTCAGAGCATTCTGACAATAACAATACATTTTGTGATATAAAAACAAAAAACAAAACAGAAATCAAATTTATTTATTTGACAAAATTAACTTAACATGTTTCTTTGCAGTATTATATAAATTTTTTTAAAAACAAGGGGTAATTTTTCTGAAATTACTTTATTTAGTAAAGTATTCAGTCTCCAAGTATATAAAAAAAAGATCTGTTATTTAGATTGAAAAAGTCTGCACAAAATATAGATCAACAAAATCCGCCACAAAACCTAAAGTGCAGGTGTAGTTTCCCAAAACAACTAAATAAAATGAAGCTTAAGATCTGTTGAACATAAATGTAACATACCGGTACAATAAAAAAAAAATGTTGCCTTTAAATTAAAGCTGCTATATGTAACTTTTCTAACAATATATTTTTAACATATTTCTTCACTCTGTCACTAGATTGATGTTAGAGAGGTAATCTCTGAAAAAAACTATATATAATATTGTCCCCTTGCTTCTCCAGGTGGTAAATAAGCATTTCTAAAAAGAAAAAGTGACCCGCCATTTTCCAGCCAATAAAAACAAAGTTTGTAACCAGCCAATAAAAACCGAGCTTGAATTCGAATCAGCCAATAAAAACAGAGCTTGAATTTGAATTTTAACAGACCACAAGGGGGCAGTGCCATATATGGCTCTGAGGGGGAGGGATCAGAATGCTTTGCTTGTTGAAATTTTTTCTAAGTGCTGATGTTCTACAGAAACTGCAGACTCCACCTTTAAGTATAACTTCCAGAACTTGTAACAAGGTGATCAGCTGACCCCGAAGCTTGTTGGTGTTTCAACTTCATCTATTCATGCAGGAATTGTTCATTTTTCTGACTGATCTGTCTCTGATCACCTGCCTCTTGGTCCGTGGACCGACTGTGGAACTCAAGAGACAGTTGAGCTGCACGTGTTTGTACCGACAGTTTAGATCTGGGGAGATGCAGCCCACACCGGCAGCTCAGAGCGGGGTGGGGGGAAGGGGAGAGAGACGAGCTATCTGTACTAATGCTTTAACAGATTAACAGAGTTATCGACAGATCGAGTGCTTTGACTTCTATCGAGGCTTTTTTGTCCACATCGGGTACCCGTAGTGACGTCATCACGTCGCAGTAACGTCAGTACGTCACATCACATGACGAGCGCAGTAGCTTTTAGCTTTTAGTAGACGCTTCAAAATGGATTCCTTTGTGCGCACAGATGTGTATGGAGCTGGTCCAGTCTTGTCAAAAAGGTAACAATGCGTCGTGTTTTATTATTATGAAACTTTGCTGCACATTGAATCAACTTCTGTCACCACCGTAGATTGTGACAGGAGGGGGCGGTGTTGGTTTGCAGGTCACATACAACACGGCCGAAACGGCTTCCTCTCTCGTTTCACAAACAAAACGCAACAAATATTAATCTCTCTAGACCTATTAAAAACCTATAAACACATTCATCTCTAAAAGTAAACCTAAATTGCACAGCACTGCAGGCTGTGCTGCCGTGTGGCCCCATTTGTTTTTTAAGTTTCGGTTTCAGCGCCGCACGGTACTTTCACTTTTAATATTAATAGTTAATAATTATAATTAAACTAATAGTTTTGTTTTTCCTGTGACTTATCTGCAGTATGATAAATGATAGGAGCATAATAAATGCTCCCAATGTTTTGTTGGTCTTTTTTTTTTTTGTGGTAAATAATGAAGTTTTTATGCATTTTTATATATTTATTTTGCATCTATGACATCATCGACTAATCGAGCACTAATCGAGATTTTTTATGTTAATGTCGAGTTTAAAAATTATGTACTCGTTCAACCCCTAATCTGTACCTGCAGTTTAGAGCTGGATGGAGATAAGCTGAGACGCGCGTTGTTTGTTTTTAGCATTTTAGCTAGCTAGTATTGTGCGTAACTAATTAGCGTTACACCAGTACAGACAGGTGGAGGGGGGGTGCACAGTTCGGTTTGGTCGTTCAAAGCGCTCCGTTGTTAAGGGGGCGGGGCGCCCTGACGTATTACGTCATGAAATTAGCATATGATATAACTTTTTTGCCCGGGCAAGCTTTTTTTTTACCGGTATTACCGGGAACGATATGATATGGCCCAGCCCCAGTCCAGATGACCTGATTTAACCTCTTTGATGATTGAAGTGGTTAAAGATTAATCTATGGTGGTCATGGCCTCCATGGAATCTCAAAAGTACCATAGTCTACTTTTGAGATTCCAACAAGAGGTTGGCTTGAAACACAGCAGTGAAGGACACCTATGGGACAGATCTGGTTGGCAGTCCGTAGACTGAGGAAGTCCTCTGGATGGGGGACGAAATGTTTCTCACTTAAAGAAACTGGTCCAGATGACTGGATGGACAGACAGATTGATGTCCGTCTGTCAGTCAGTCAGTCCGTCAGTCCGCCCGTCAGTCAGTCCGGTCAGACAGACTGACGGACTGCCTGATTGATTGATTGATTGATTGATTGATTGGTTGATTGATTGGTTGGTTGATTGATTGATTGATTGGTTGGTTGGTTGGTTGATTGATTGATTGGTTGATTTTTTTATTTTTTTATTTTTTTTATTTTTATTTAAGTTAGGACAATGCATATTAATCAACATGACAGCAGTAAGCATCAATGTAAATATGCCGGAGTTAGCACAATAGCTAATTTTCATCCGTTGTCCTAAGGCAGGTATGAATAAGAAACATCCCATAAAACAAAAGAGCAGAGAAAAATACAAACATCACCTATATAGCACATAACACAACATAAAATCACAATAAAAATATGATGCCATAAGAAAATAGACAAAGTAATCTACACGAGTGCACTTCTGATTAGTTTTCAGCCAAAGTTTCAAAGAATTTTTAAAGCCAGAGTAGGTGCCACAGTTCCTGATGGAAACTGGCAGTGTGTTCCATGACTGCGTACCTCTGATGGACACCACCATTTGGCCCAATTTAGTCCTGCGCTGCTGTACATCACAATCTCCTCTGGTCAGTGCTCTTGTGTTTACTGTACTTGTTTTTTTACTTATAAAATATATGAAAGGAGGAGGAGCAAGTCCATTAGAGCAGAGGTCTGACATCCACAGCTCTGGAGCCACATTTCACCCCTCTGCAGTGCCTTTTTGTAGTTTGACAACAATATGGAAATTAATATTTATTTTCATAATCGCATTGGGGAACGTAAGTTTTTAGACGTTTTTAATATAGCTAAAAGCATAGTGGCTTTAAAAAGGGAGGTCATTCTGCAAAGGTATGGCAAGTCGATCTAATAATGAAAATGAAAGGTCATGGACTGACTTTGATATAAACCTAATGAAAATGAAGGCATTCGTCTTTATTAGAAAATGTCACTATTAAACATCTAACAGACCTGCCTAATGTTTATGTTCACTATATGCTTTCTTTAATTAAAAAGGGATACTTGTGAATTTTCCACAAATCTAATAAAACATTAACAAAAACCTGCATAGTTCAGTATTCAAATCATCATAGAGGATATAAAGAAAGAGCTTGTTCTTTGAAAATGTTACCTTTTTTTGTCCCAACGTGAAAATATCAAAAAAATGTAAAGCTCCTAAATTTCAGATCATAACAAACTATATAGTTTTTTTATATGCAATAATTATAGAACACCTAATTACAGTAGTTATCTTATTTGTAACGTTATTTAACTTTTGCAGTTCTGAACATTTAGTTGGTTAGAAGTACAACTGGCTCTTTAGATTGTAAAGGATGCAGACTAGGAGGTACAGTAGTTCAAACATTATATGATAAGGTGAAGTAAAATAACTGTGTGTGAAAATAAAAGCATATCACCTTACAACAAGGTCTTACTCCTGCTCTGAATGAGCACAGGAACCACATTTGTCAAAATGGGGTATAAAAAGTACTGTTGTTTCTTTAGAAACATATTCACTCCACACACTGTAAGTCTTTACTGCCAGTTTAAATGTGATCATAGAGGACACAATATCCAAATATTTATGTAGTATTTTCTCATGCAGTCTTACTTGGGTTAACCATGTCACCTCTATACTGTACGCTGTCAATTTGCAAGATTACTCTTGCAAAGTTCATTTCAAAGTTCCCACATAGTTAAAGCCAAGTTCAGAGTTTTTTCTCGAGTTTCTTGGCCTACAAATATTTTTTCTACGACATGCTGTCATGCGGTTTAATTTTCTAATAAAATCTCTTGCTTTAATGTTTATATTTGGTGTAAAAGTTGCCCCGTTACCTGTTCTTAACTTTCAAGTGCACAGAACCAAGTCAGCACATTAATTTTGCATCATTTGTTCACGCCAGCCTCCAAATGAAGCCGTCGCTGGCGTCGTGATTTAGTATTCGGAGCGCCGCCTCCACAGCCGGCTCTTTCTGCAGGCTTATCTGAGCCTCCTGGGAGTTGCTGGTGTCTCAGCCCACTGCCTCCAGGCCCTCTGCAGGGACCTGAAGCAAATGACAGTAGGTAAGAGAGGAGGGAGTTAAGGAGGGGGGGAGAAAAAAGTGGGGAGGGAAGAGGTGAAGATGGGAGGAGTGCGAATGAAATGCGCCACTATAAAGCTGTCAGAGCTACTCACTTTTTTATATTAGGGAGCTTATCTTTCCTGGAATGGCTGCTTGTGTTGCAGTCCTCAAGCACATAAATGCAGGCTTAAGAGATGAAAACCCAGCTGTATATATTTAAGTCAGTGGGGAGCAGCAGGAGATGGGGGTGGGAGTGAATTGAGGATTATTGATGCTCTGCTGCAGATAGTTTGACATGTTGCTGTGTCTGGGTCACAAAGATCAATAATGGCAGCCATTTTGTTTGTGTGACCTTAGATGATTTTTATTCTCTAATAGGGCTGGACAATAATTCGATATCGATATATATCACAATATATTTTATTCACTAACATGGATGTGAGTTTTAAGCACATTTTTGATATTTCGATATACATTGCACTATGATTACAGCGTTTCACTGACATATCTTTGTCTGTTCGGGTTGAAGCGGCCACTTCAACCGGCGGCCGTTTCAACCCAAACAGAAAAGGCAGTAACACAACTATGTTAGTGCGTGGTGACGTACACACCATACACAGAGCTCGAAGGAGTTAGCGGTAGCAGGCTAGGCTAGGCTAAGCTCCAATGTGCGGTAGAGCTGGGCCATATCATATCGTTCCCGGTTTTACCGGTATAAAAAGCTTGCCCGGGCAAAAAAGTTATATCATGATATGCTAATTTCATGACGTAATACATCAGGGCGCCCCGCCCCCTTAACACCTGAGTGCTTCGAACAACTGCGCACCTCCCCTCCACCAGTCTATACTAGTGTAACGCTAATTAGTTACTGCTAAAATGCTAAAAACAAACAACGCGCACGCGTCTCAGCTGTCTCTTCCCCCGCTCTGCAGGCACAGACGGCTCAAATGTCCCCCCGCCCCGCTCTGAGCAGCCACGGTGCTGCTTGTCCCCCGCTAAACTGTCGTTACAAACACGCGCGGCTCCACAGTCGCTCCACGATCAGACACAGATCAGTTAAAAAAAATGAATCAGAGGAATGACACGTTCCTGCAGGAACAGATGAAGCTGAAACACGAACAAGTTTTAGGGTCAACTGGACGCCTGTCACAACTTGTAAAAGTTACAGCTCATTTAAAGGCAACATAAAATTTGTTGTATGTTTCATTTATGCTCAAAAAATCTTAAGCTTCATTTTATTTAGGCTAGTTGTTTTAGGAAACTACACCTGCACTTTAGTTTTTGTGGTGGATTTTGTTGATCTATATTTTGTGCAGACTTTTTCAATCTAAATAACAGATCATTTTTATTTTTATACTTGGAGACTGAATACTTTACTAAATAAAGTAATTTCAGTAAAATTACCCCTTGTTGTTTTTTAAAATTTTATATAATACTGCAAAGCAACATGTTAAGTTAATTTTGTCAAATAAAAAAATAAAAAATTGGTTATATCACGAAATTTATCGTTATCGTGATAATGCTCTGAAATATCACAATATAATTTTTGAACCATATCGCCCACCCCTAACGCGCGGTAAGTTTTCGCTTCAAAATGAGTGTCCATGACCGTCAGAATGTGACTGAACAAGCTTTCACAAGCAAAGAGAAAGCAGATGACATAAATGATAAGAGAGGAAAGACTAATTTGGCGGTGTGGAAGTGGTTCGGCTTTTTAAGATCCGATAAACAGCAGGTTTCAGTCAGTGTGCTGCAAAATGTGACAGTCATTCCAACTAGCGGTGGGAACACATCTAACTTGTTCCACTTGATAGAATCTGCTGAGAGTCAGAAGATGAGGCACAATAAAGTTTGAGCCAACGTGTCTCTGAAACAACACCCCCAGCTGTGTCAAAAGAGAAACACATGCAGTTAGGTTATGTTTAAAATTAAAACTATTAATATTGACAAAGTTGTGAGTTTTATGTTTGACGTGATTTCAAAATTTTTTTGAAGGCTAAATACAAATAAAAGGTGAACATTTATTTGTACAATTTTTCGGAGGCTTATATCGATATCGGAATTATATCGTTATTGACCGAAATTAAGAAACATATCGTGATAAAAGTTTTGGCCATATCGTCCAGCCCTATTCCCTAACCACATTTCTTTTGCTTCTTCCTCCAGGTTCACATGAAAACAGCATCTGTGTAAAACTGCTCACATGACCATTAAACATTCCTCGTTTGTCACTTTTTAGGACACAGGCAAGCTGAACGTGTCGTACTTCCGCTTCGACATAAACGACGCCACAGGTGACCTGGACGCTAACCGACCCGTTCCATTCCGCCTGACGCCGAACATCTCCGAGTTCCTGTCGACCATCGGGGTCTCCGGCCCGCTCACCGCCTCCATGATCGCTGTGGCGCGATGTTTCGCACAGCCCAACTTTAAGGTAGTTTTTTTTTTCCTGTGATTTTATTTTTCTAAAGCAACAAGCATCAGGCTGTATAAAGCTTTTTTTTTTTTTATCATGTTTTAATCAAATTATTTTTATTTTTTCCAAAATTTGCACTCAAAACAAACAAAAAAACACGCATACAACCAAATCCCCTCCCACCCCACCCTTCCAACACCGAATCAGCCACACAGACAAGCACACGCCAGACAGGCATTTATGACATCTAAACAATTATATTTGCTGACATACTTTCAATATAAGATATAAATGGCTACCAAGTGTCCCAAAATCTCTCAACATCCTTTCAGAATATCGTATTTTCATGATTATACATCACTCCGGATCAGGTTGCATCAGTCAAAAAATGCCTCATGAAGAGGAAAAAAACATATATAAGTTGCTTCGTAGTATAAGTTTCATTTATTTAGACATGTACTGTATTTCACAAAGTGCAAGAGCAGACATTTAATCTGAAATAACAACACAGAGAACATACCTGGGATCCTGAACAGGATTAATTAACAGAACAAGCCAACGAGTCTGACAAACAAGTTACCATCCTTTGTGTCGCTTCTGAACAACTCTGCCAACTCCAGAGGAAGATAAGGGGTGTAGGGGGCTAGCAGAAGAGGAACAACATATAGTTGTCAAAAACCTAAAGGGCCCTCTCGCAGCTACAAATGGTAATGTTTACTCTTTGGTTCATGTCAGTAAAAATGAGTATTTAACATGTCAGTCAAAATTGCGTCATGAACAGGGAAAACAAACCGTGTAAATAAGTCACTTCGGACTATACATCACAGGACTGGCCAGACTATGAAAAAAGGAGCAACTTAGAAAGTATGGTGTATCTAATAATTTCCAAATGAATATGACACTTGACTTCTCTTATCCAGTGTTCTTATTCCAGAGGATGAAATAAAATAAAATACGTCTCCTGGCTAGAAGAGAGCCAAAAGCTATCAAAATCCTCTTGTACTTTCTGAAGGTTAAGATTAATTTAAAGTGGTCAAGGCCACCATTGGCCACCCTCTGGCTCCGCCATTGCACCTGGTAGTGGATAAAATTGTACCCTCCACTTTGCCAGAATCTGTCAAGCTGCACCACCTCGGACAAGAAAAAAACTACCGCTGTTCTTCTACACAGTGTAACTCCTACACACTTGAATATCTTGAACCAAAAACTTTAATTCAATTCAGTTTATTTCTATAGCACCAAATCACAACAAAGTTGTCTCAGGACACTGAACAGAAACGTTCATATACCGGTACATAGAAAAGCCAATCAGTAAAGTTCTCTATCTAAGGAAACACCTCCATGTTTTCTTGCCTACACAGACTACAGCCAGTCAAATGTAGGTCAGCAGCTCAAGCGTCCACGTGGTTTTCGGTGGATTCAGCTGAGTGCTTTGTTTACATTAAGTGCATACGTGCATATTAAAATTGCATAACAATATGTTTGGGGAAACTACTTGAATATACTCTTTGAAATCGCCCCATTTTATATAATCCGGGATAACTATTTTTATTTGCAAGGAGCACCGTACTTGCCGCCGTACACATCGCACCACCATATAAGTTGCATCAGTCCAGAAATGTCTAATAAAGTGGAAAAAAACATAAGTAAGTCGCTTCTCTGTATAAGTCACATCTATTTTGCATCATTGCTGACAACCTGAAAATGTGGGCCGGTGTTGTGCCAAAAATCAATTGGTTGCCAAATGGTGGCTGCAGTAGCGTGCACGGGAGGACTTTTAATTTAACAAGATTACCACTTAAAAACAATTGTTTGTTCAAAATTATAGTGAAGGTGTGTCTCAGTTTAACTTTTCTTTAATAAATGCACTTTGACAGTCAAATCAGCTGCATTTTAAAAATCTATTTGTGGCTGCGGGAGCACAGAGGGAGGAGTCGCTGTGCATTTCTTCAAATTTGAACTAGATAACCACCTAAAAACAATTACCGTATTTTCCGGAATATAAGTCACAACTTTTTGCCTAATTTGCAGGCCCTGCGACTTATAGCGAGGTGAGACTTGTTTATGGATTTTTTTCCATATTTTTAGACCAATTTTTGGTTCAGATATGACAGTTTTTCCATTTTGTCAAAAATGGTGCAGTACCACTTTCAGCCGCTAGGGGTGCAGTACCACCTTTGTCCGCTAGGGTACACCAACCGTTCCCACCTCATGTGTCCGACGAGAGCCTCCTCTGGTCGGATTCAGTCTGTCGCAGCCCGGCCTCCTGCTCTGGAGGTATGAACTAGCTACTTCGCTGTTAGCTCAGTGTTTGTTAGCAAAATAGGTCAAGAACCACAGGACAGATTTTGATCAAACTTACAGAACGTAATCACTAGATGGATATTTACAACTGATTAGCTTTATGAGATGTTTGAGATAAAATTCAATGTTTTATAGACGTAAATGTGTCGCGGTTAGCTTAGTTGATTTTTCCTTGTACGTTTGAGCAAATAGCTCATAAACCACACAGCAGATTTTTTTTCAAACTTACAGAAAGTAATCACTAGATGTACATTTACAAACTGTTAGCTGTTGGAGTTATTTGAGATAAAATTCAATGTTTTATAGACGTAAATGTGTCGCGGTTAGCTTAGTTGTTTTTCCTTGTACTTTTTCAAAGCGAAAAAATTTAAATCCAGCAGATTTGACCATTACGTGAATTTATTAAGGAACGGTTAAGCTAAGACACATGTTTGCTATAATTTTCAGCAGACAAATAATTGTTTTTACAGTGTTAATCTTGTGAAAAGTCCTTCCGTGCATGCTTCTGTGGTCGTCATTTTCAGCAGGGCAAATGACGCGTCGCTTAGCGGTGACGCATAATAGATGCGACTTATATAAAGGTGTGACCTGTTTATGGATTTTTCCAATTTATTGACAATAATTGGACAAAGCGACTTATATAAAGGTGCGACCTATAGTCCAGAAAATACTGTATTTGCTCAACATCGTAGTAAAAATGAATCTCAGTTGAACTCACCTGGGCAGCGCGGTGAAATGCAGCTGATTGGACATTTGCTTCAGGGGTTCTGGAGCGAGATGAAGGTGGCTTGGTATGGCAAGCCAAGTGTCTCATTAATAGCTACTTTTCCCTATTAATGAGACACTTAGCTTGCCATAATATTCGAGGGCCCTCTAGCAGCTGAAAATTGTATTATTCAATATTTTTCATGTCAGAATTAATGAAATCATTAGATCTCAGCTAAAATTGGGTTATAACTATGATGGGTGGGGGTATATTAATCACTTCGGTGTATAAGTCGCAGGACGTGCAAATTTATGCAAAAGGGTGTGACTTATACGGCGAAAAATATGGTACATTTAAAGATCAAACGAATTTGCTCAGCCTGAACAATGGAGACAAGTCTTGGGAATCGTATTAAAGATTGTGCTATGAGTGGTTCAGTCAGCTCTCAGCGTGTGTCAGGACACTGATTTAATCAAAGATACTTACCGTACTCATGGCTTTCCCTGCACAACACAGACTAAATGCTCTGAAGCCAAACTGAAAACAGTTTTGTAAAAAAAAAAGAAAAGGGAGGGCCAGACGGTTGTGTATATGTGTACAATACAGCAGAGCAGTAATGACAGGCGCGTTGTGTCTATGTATAGTTGTGACTTCAACTAGGTTTGACTGATGTGGAGGACGCAGCGGAGCTCGAGAGGCAAATAAACAAAACGCGGATGATGTGAGCTCATGAAGGCTGAGCGCCAGAGGGCTGGACGTCTTGTGGTCAGAGAAAAAGGATGTTACTAGGAAACACATAAAACCACAAACACACAACAGTCAGCCACTCAAATATAGCCTTAAACCATGTAAACACCCGGGTGCTTACCGAAGCCAAATAAACACTGTAGGTAAGAGCAGCGTCTGGGTTTTTAAACAAACATCTGTCTCCTGTAGGTGGATGGCATCCTGAAAGCAGTCCTCCGCGATGAGATCATCGCGTGGCATAAGAAGACGCAGGAGGACACGTCCATCCCGCTGTCCCCCGCCGGACAGCCAGAGAACATGGACTCCCAGCAGCTGGTCTCGTTGGTGCAGAAGGCCGTCACGGCCATCATGACCCGCCTCCATAACCTGGCTCAGTTCGAGGGCGGGGAGAGTAAGGTCAACACCCTGGTGGCTGCAGCCAACAGCCTGGACAATCTGTGCCGCATGGACCCTGCCTGGCACCCCTGGCTTTGAGCGGGGGATGAAGACTTGTTCTCTGATGAACACCGATGAGGAGTTCTACATGGATCTTGCTCCTGAATGTACCTTTTTTTATTTAAAACGCAAAATAATTCAGAAGGTGGAACAAAGCTAATAGACTGGAGTCATTTCACCATAAGTTGACTTTATGGTTTGAACCTTTTTCTGATTTAACTCTGATTCATTTTCAATATCTGGGTGAGATGCAGAACAGGGATTTAAGCTGGTTTTACTTGGGGGGGTTGTTAACAAACTGTGAATTTTCTCTATTGCATCTCATCTTATCCATTTTTCTTTCCTGAAACAGTCACAACTTGTGAATTTTGTACTTTTACTTTCTGTCCCAGCAAAATGGGGAAAATATTTTTAAAAACCTGTTGATAATTGTATTTTTTTTCCTGCTTAAAATATTTTAAGATGGGATTTTATTTACAGATGTCATTTTTTATGCTGTTTTTTGTCTCGTCGGTTA
>JBBPBX010014009.1:20473-36687 GCA_038048925.1 Garcialebias charrua | reverse complement strand
ATGGGTGGCTTCGACTTCCTTCTCGGAGCTCTGAAGACTTTGCTCTCATGTTACAAAAACTGATGTAAAACGATCCGTTAATGCGTGCACTAAACTGGTTACACAGGCCTTTCTACTGCAGCTGAAAATGGCCAAAGAGATTCAGACAAAAGGACTTTTCAAACACACTTCTGCTCCGAGGTCAGATTTCCTGCTCCAAACATCTGGTTTTACATCCAACAAGGCTGAGTCACGTCGACAGAGTCTCTTTTTTATTGAAACGTCTTTCATCCAAAATATTTCTTCAGTCTGGGGAGACAAAAACGTTTCAACGAAGAATAATCCGTCCAGAGGAGAACCTTGTTAGATTTATCTATACCTGGATCACTGAGCATGCAACAGCACATGTGTTTGCAGGATTCATCAGCAGCAGAACTGAGTCTCCATGAGTAGTTTAGAAAATTTTAAGCACTGTTAAAAAAAAAAAAAAACAGTGTCTGCAGTCACTGAGCACTATGCTCTATTTGAACACTAGATGGTGCAATATAAGCATAAAAAGCATTTTGATGTATTTATCCTAAAGGGAAAAAAAGGGAAAAATAAACTACATGTGTTCTCTATTACACAGGTAGATCTAAAAACATTGATTTACATAAAGAAAGAGATCATTCCATCCTTCTTTGAGTTGGCCTTATTTATTTACTTGATGTATTTCACCAATATTTACTATGTTTATACTGAGCAGTGCCTCTAATCACAACTAAACTATAAACCCCCAAGACCTCTCTAGTGAGATTGCAGATAAATGCCATGTAAAACAATCAACCAACTAGCCAGCCAAACAAACAAACAAACAAACAAACAAACAAAATGTTGCTATTTTAGTTACATGAGCACACCTACCCATATATCTAATCCCATCAAAGTCAAACAACAAAAAAGTCAGTTTTTTTAATTTTATTGAACCATTATGTACCAGAATACAGTCTCATTGAGACTCAAGGACACATTTACAAGAGAGGCTTGTTTTAATAAAGAATGATGACAACGGGTCTCTGCTTCTTCACAGTCACTATTAATGTTCTATTAGAGAAGCCTTATACACGTATGCATGCTCTCAACCACACACAAATAGATGCAGGGATGCACATGCAGGTATTGCATGTAGATATGTAGCTATGTATTTGAATGTATATGCAAGTGTATGCATGTATATATAGGTATGGGTATATATATACAGTATTTATAGAAATGTATTGCAAAGTCATGAATATTCCGTTCTTTATACGTATGTATTTTGTTGTTGTGTTTTGTCATGATCTTTGCAGGTCTACAGACAGTGGTCGGGTGTTTTGCCTTGTGCTCTCTTTGTGTATATTTCTTATATTTTGTAGTCTTACTTGTTGTCTTTCCTTTCTTTCTTTCTTTCTTTCTTTCTTTCTTTCTTTCTTTCTTTCTATCTTATTATTTTTTTTAAATCCACTAGATAATTACTAGTGTCCACAGCTTCACTAGAATAAATATTTCATAATAATGGTGTGGAAAGGTTGGCTGTAAGGGGAGAAGGGAGGCCATCTGGGAGAAAAAAAATCATGACAACAGACAAGCATAAAAGAAATAATATGAATTGAAAAAAATGGAAGAAGATTATAGAAAAACATGATACAAAAACAGCTGCATTATAAAGGGATGTAGAAAACTAAAAACAGGAACATGTCTGCGTTGGTTATAGCCATGAACTTAACAGACATTTAAAACCACTTAGAGAGGTCAAGGTCGAGAGCTTCAGTCTTTTTACAAGATATTCCAGGAAACAGGAGAAGAGTAGCAGAAGACCATTTTGCCTAGTTCAGTTCTCACTAGGACACTGCATGTAATCATGTCCTGAGAGCGCACGCTGTAGCTGCACTCACGTAGTGATATGTAGGAGGAGATGTATGAAGGCAACAGACCAAGAAGTGATTTAAAGATGAAAATGTACCAATGAGAGAGTGTGTGAAGTTAATGAGTTAACCAGTGAATACAGGGTGAAACCAGTTTACGTTTTGAAACTGATTTATACAAATTACAATCTGCAAAATAAATATTTCTACTTTACTGACAAATTGATGTTTTGTGTGTTTGTGTTTTATTACTTGGTGCAGGGGTCTGCAAACTTTATTTAGCCATTTTTACACCTTCATTCACCAAATTAAACAAGAGCCACAACAACCTGCTACAACTGTGATTATCAACTGCTGGCCCATGGGCCACTTTGGGTTTGTTAGAGGAGGCTTTTGTGGCCAGTAGGGGTGACATTGTAAAGCTAAAAATATCTTATGATTTTTAACATTTATTGATATTTTTACAGTCCAAGACAAATGAAAAGACCATATTCTTGTAACGAGGAGGAAGAATAGTAAAAACAAAAGAACAACAACAACAAAAAACAACTATAAACTATGCTGACCGATGTGATTTATTGTTTTTTTATTGTGGAAAAAATAATGAAGTATAAAAATAAAGCAAGAAGTTAAATTATTTGCTAAAGAAATGACAGGAAAACTGCTAAAACTAGTACTTTTTTGTTGTTTGTATAACAACCAATGAAATTCAGTTGAGCCACTGCTGAAGGACGGAGGAGCCACATGTGGCTCCAGAGCTGCAGGTTGCAGATCCCCGACTTAGTATAAAATTATGTAAATTGTTTTTGGAATGGCACCAACAAACTGTTCTAAGACAGATGTACTTTAAATGACATGCAGGATGTTTTTTTCTAATAAAATTGTTACGTTTGTTTTCATTGATGTATTGCAGTGACGGTCCAACAGAGGAGTTGAGGATTGGCCCCAAAATCACCAACATTTAATTTAGTTGTAGTCGCCAAAAAAGAACTTACCGGTAACCTGGAATGTTGTCTCTAAAGCAGTTTGCAGCAAAGTCAACTTAGTACAGTACAGTATATTGTTGAAAACATACGTTAGATAAAACAGCAAAGTTATATTTGTTTTAACAAATATTAGTGCCAAATATAACAACATATATTTTATTTTCCTTTATTTTTAATTTTCAGAAACGACTTTTGATCAAGTCAGTTAGTTTTTCCGTTCCTCTCAATGCATGGTGGCAAAAATACTTCAAAGTGTAAAATTCAACCGCCGATGTCAAACTAATGTGGCAGTCGATAGAGCACGTTTATTTATTTATTTTACAAAAATAACTTCAGTCCGTATTCTGTCAAGTTTAATTTGGTGCTTTTAAAGTCCCCCCACCCCACCCCCCTCTGGAAAATGAAGTGATGTGACAGAAAGCTGAAGAGTGGTGCATTCAAGTTCCTGCCAACATGCATCAATGATCCAGCAGAACTGAGTAAAGGGCAAACGGGCAACTCTGCTGCAAAGACTGTATTTGCCCACGAGGTAAACTGGTCTCACGGTAAATCATGAAAACAACAAGCGTCAGCTCACACGCACACACACACACACACACACACTAAGAAATACTCTGTAAAATGCACCTTAATACAGAATGGTTCAGGACACAATAGCTCTGAGTGTCACCATTTAACCCCCTGAGTATGAAAAAACTCAAAGAGGCAAGTTCTTCCACTGAGCTCAGGCTTTTCTGTCATCATAGCCATAAATTCAAACCATCACTCAAGCAGAAAGTGTGACCTTTCAGGAGAATGACTGGTTTTAGCACAGAGTGCTGTGATTACACAGAGAAGTGATGAGTCAGACTGTTCTCTACAACTGTGATACATTTAAACACACAAACTTATACTAAAGCAAACAAATCTAAACTTGACTTTGTGTTTTTATGGGCAAATATCCAAAGAAAACAAATATGTGGGCACTGACACAAATGGAACAGACAATAATAAAATCAAAAACTATAAAAAATAAAAAATGGATGTCTTTTATCCAGCCTGATCCTGTCAGAGGAGGATGTTTAGAAGAATTTATCGCTTTGCTTCTTTTGTCTTATACAAAGCGAAAATTCAACAAGGCTATTTTTAAATCATGTTAAGTCTTGTCAATGATGGGAACAATAGGCAATTAAGTCAAAGTCAGAGATACTGCAAAGCAAAAAAAAATACGACATAAAAAAAACATTTATGTATTAAAAACATGGCATCTAAAGTAAAGGGACACGCTAAACACAGAAAATGCTTGTGCCATTGATACATTAAGTACTGTAATGACCCACAAATCCTTTGTGTGGTGGTGGTGGGGGGAAGAGCTCCTCTACTGTACTCCCTATGCACACTGTTGGAAAGTGGAATAAATAAATGAACAATAACAGTAATGATAATTCAAAACAGCAGATAGAAAACATGCCTGATGGAATAAATCCTGCAAAAAAGTATGAATTTGAAATTTTATGAAAAATAAACAGAATTTAACGAATAACGATTTTAAAATCTATTTTCTGTCTACGGTATGTTAGAAGAACTCATTTCACTGTTCACCAGTATGACTTAAAGAGTTTTTCAAAACTAAACACAGAAAAAAATGTTTCCAAAACATGGTACTTCTTCCAGTTATTTAACTGTCAACAATGGTGTACCTACACAAGGCTCAGTCTTAGGAACCACCCTCTTCACAATCGACACAAGTAATGTAGGTCATTTAATTCCTGATGCATCCTTACATTTCTTTGCTGATGACACAGTACAGTAGTTTATTGTCGAGCTAAAACAGTTGCTAAGGTTTTCCAGCTTTTACAGTCTGCATTCAACATCATCCAGTCAGACTTGTTCCATCTCAACTTTGTACTAAATGCTGATAAAATCAAAGGGCAGTTCTTCCTCTGATTTTATCTTTGAATAGTGTTATTATCAAGTCCATCGATTCTTACAAATACTTGGGTATCTTGGCCGATTAACATCTCTCTTTTAAGCCTCATGTTGAAAACTTGGTAATTTTTTTCATTCAACCTTTATTTAGACAGGTTAATCCCACTGAGCCTCGGGGACTCATTTACAGGAGAGACCTGTTTTCAGCAAAGAATGATGACAACAGCAACAACAGTAGACAATCATACAAGGCATACAGATTTTTTTTTTGTTGACAAGTTTTAAAAAAATGATGTCAAAGTAGCAGATATATTATAAGGCAGATGTAGAAAACTAAAAACAGGAACATGTCTGGATTGGTCCTTGCCAGGATTCCAACAGATTCTTAAAGCCATTTAGAGAGGTCAAGGTCGAGATCTTCAGATCTTTTTGTAAGATATTCCAGGAAGCAGGAGCAAAGTAGGAGAATGCACTTTTGCCAGGTTCAGTCCTCACTGAGGGAACACTGCAGGTCATCATGTCCTGAGAGTGCACGCTGTAGCTGTAGCAGTAAGGATAAGAATGTGTGGATGATCTGCAACCACAATCCTTTCAGGAACCTGCATCAGAGTTGTGTGAGCTGGAAGGGGCAGCTGAAGTGCAACAAAAAATAAATTGAAATTAAAATTAGGGTTCTTTTTCAGAAATAGATCTTGTTTAACTCTGAATGTAACACCTTGTAGCTGCTACTTTCCTTCCTTCCATTGACTACGGTTACGTTATTTACATGAATGCTCCTGCAAGCACCCTGCAGATGTTGGACTCTGTCTACCATGGGACACTAATGGTACGTCCAGACCGAACGCGTTTTGAGCTGCAGGAGCGTCCGGTTTACATGCAAAGTCAATGGGGGACGCGCCTCCAGGCGCCTCTAGGCGTCGGGCGTCGCGCCACGTGCGTGTTGAGCGTTTTGGAAGTGTCATTTGAGCGTTTTCCGTGCACGTGAGCCCGCGGCAGCCTCCACTGCACGCCTTGAAAATGTTGAAGATTTCGCCGTTCAACGCTCTTGTCAACCAATCAGGGAGAGTAGGGGAGGAGAGAGAGGGGAGTCAGCTATGTGACGCGGTAACGAGGGGACGGGTGTTGCGCAACTGTGTGACGTATTGTTTGTGAGACACGGAAATAACCCGCAAAGTCGTGTTCAAGTATGGAGGAGAAATAAAAAGGACCTTGCCTGGCGGAGTGCCTGTGAGGAAGTCGGGATATCGGGTAAGTTTTGAATTGTGAACTTTTCACGTTTAGCAAGTTAAGCTCTGCTAACTCCTCCCCCCGCCGCTCACGTTCCGGTTTGAACACCACTGCGTCCAGTGCGTCAACCTCGAGGCGTTTCACGCTTTTTTGCCGTTGAAAACGCGCTCGGTCTGGATGTACCATTAGAGTCATAACTGTTTGTAACTACTGTAACCATCCCTGCACGCTGTATTCATTGGACAACTGACCATCATTACAGTAACTTCATGCAGACTCTCACTGGTACACCTTCATCTTTATATCACTTCTTGGTTTGCTGCCTTCATGTATCTTCTAGATGTCACCAAATCAGTGCAGCTACAGCGTGCACTCTCAAGACATCATTACCCGCAGCATACTCTCAGTGCAGACTGAATTTGGCAAAAGGGCCTTCTCTTACTCTGTTCCTGTAATTTGGAACACCTTGCAAAAAAAATTGAAGCTGTTGACTTCGCCCTTCTCTAAGTGACTTTAAACAATAAGTTCAATGGAAAAATCAACGCAGGCATGTTCCTGTTTTCAGTATTTTACCCTGTTTTGTAACGTAGCTTGTTTTTATTTCCTTTTATATCACTACCTTGATTTACTTTTCATTTCATATGGTTTTTTTTTTATATGACTGTTTATTGTTGTGTATCTCATCTGTGTTTTTTGTGACCGGTCTTTTGAAAATGAGTCCTTGTGACTCAGTGAACCCTGTATGAATAAAGGTTGAATGAAAAAAAAAAAAAAAAAGGATTTGAGACTGTAAAAACAAACAAACTAAAGCTCAGTTTTAAATGCCATTGGCTAAAGATCAAGCAGATCAATTGACTTTCCTTTTAATTGCCTCAGAATAACTGTGCAAAATATCTCTCAGCTTGCATGCACAACAACATCAAGACCTTAGTCAGCAGCAGCCACGCTTCCCTTCCATGTGTGGCCACCAGAGAGCAGAACATCAGGGAGGAAGGGTAGAACATCTGTGTGCTGCCAAGGTTGAGCACTGTGTTAACCTTTGCATTATTTAATATAACACCACAATAAAGCTATTTCCTCTTGCTAATAACTCGAAGCTGTCATGATAACACCTCCATATATATTTTTTATTTTCATTCTAGCTAGAACACAATGAAAAGTAACCTTTAATAGGGGCAAAGCTGCATTCTAGGATTCCCTCACAGACTGTATCGTGATGTTTAATGTCAAATTAAATTACCATCTATGGATGATTTCTTACTGCTATAACAGGATTTTCAACCTTTTTTTTCTACAGAATGGGGGATTAAGTGTAGTATAAAGCAAAAACAGATCTTACAGGCTCAAAAGGTTGCTTTAATCATTTAGCTCTTTGACAGCAGTCTGGCTGGCTCTTTGTGTGCAACACGTCCAGGAAATCCACTACAGCAGCAGCAGCTTGGTGCACGCTCGGCCACCAGCGCCATGGTGATACCACGCGTTACCATGGCAACTGCTAGTACGTAACAGGGTGTGTGTGAAAGATAGAGGTGGAGAGAGCATGTGCACACTATGTGATTGGGGGTTGGGTCTTACAGAAGAAACATAAAATGCAGAAGGAGCTTCTGTGATGTGCAGCACAGAGATGTGGATCAAATTCAGATGACATAAGGTGTGTTTTTTCTGTCGTTTTGCAGGTGTTTCAGGATTATCTAAATTATGAAAACAAATAACACCTTAAGAGCTAAAATTATTGAAGGTTTCTTGTCACATTGCATAAATATTGGACATGATTTTGAAATTTCCTTTGTGTAAAATCACAAAAAACATCCATCTATGCAGCTCTAGGAAAAATAATTTTAATTTATTTATTTATTATTACTACCTTCAAATATCCAAATGTATTTTGTAAAAAGATCAAGCTGTTACACTCTTAAGGGGAAATACATATTTGTAAAAACACAGTATAGAACTAGTTTGAAGGGAAGGTCAACCTTAATTCAGGGAGTTGGATTATGGAATGACTTGGAGACAAAGGTTAAGGAAGCCAAATCAATGTTTGCATTCAAGAGACTGGTCAAAATTGAATTGTTAAAGAAATATATATGAATCTATTTCAATGAGAAATGTATGAGAATTGGAAAATTGAGTGAGTTATTCATTTTGTTTTGTTATTTATAGAATATGGTTGTTTGAATTGTTTATTAGATAATAAGGAGCAGATTTAATAAGATTTTTTCTTCATCCGCTACCTTTCATTTTATATTTAATATTTTGTTTTGTTTTCTAATTACATATATGTTAATTGTTTTGTATTTCATTATTATAAAATAAATAAATAAATAAATAAATAAATAAATAAATAAATTATAGTTTCGTTTCGCTGCACGTTTTAAACCTTCTAAACAACAACTTTACTCATAAAATTTAACTAATCGTCAAAAATTCAGTGCTTTAGTAAATTCTTACCTAAAGTCTTAGCAACACTATTTTATTTGTGGCTAAACCTTTTTGTTCTTTACTCCACATTTCTTCTGTTGGATTCATTTTACAATATGTTTCTAATTTGCTCATGGCGTCAATAAACTTGCCAGTTTAATAAAAATAGTGACACTGCTGTCACCTCTATGCTCTCGAATAAAACATGTCAAAATTTAAATGCTAGAATACAGAATTGCCCATAACTTCTTAAAGCATGCCTTAATAAATATAAACAGTGTTAACAATTGATATTTACTGTTTAATATCTCAAGTGCTGCACTTTTATAATCAGTTCCCTTTAAACTGTTGTTTTTTCATCTTCAAATAACCAGAAAACTGCCAAAAAACAACAACAATGCAATTGAACTAGACTTATTTGTTGTATTTGCAGAAGTACAAATTCAAGTTCATACCCAATCATTTTCCTTCTAATTCACACCTTCATGCATATGACCCAAGCATTTCTCTTGTGTTCCAGGCAAGAGGAATGTTCTTATGAAACAAAAACTTCAACACATTCATTTATGCTTTTTTCTTCACTAGACTACCGTACCATTTAGAAACTCCTTAGCTCTTTAAAATGTCGAAACAACATGAACTGTGGCAATCCTATTTTTATACTAACGTTTAAAGACCGTGTAAAGTGAAATTAAATTTGTGTTTTTATTTTGTCACACGGCATAAATATGTGTTATTAATCACCCATATAAATCTGACTGATTAAAAACATTGATTTCCTTATAAAATTAAGTCTCAAAAATCATGAAAAAACATGATTTTGACTTGCTCTAGAACGCTGGGGGCGTGTCGCACGTGGGCGTGATTTCAGCGCAGTACTGCGCCATGTCCAGCCCCCTTCAGAGCTGAGCTGTGTGGGGAGGCATACGGGGGAAGCAGAGATCACCTGCTCTGTTTTTATCTGAGTTCTGGCTTCCAGCAGCTCCTTTTTCCAAGAGTTACGCTGTTTTTAGTGCACTAACAACTCTGGTTATGTTTTTAAAGTTGAGGACACATAACTCCGCTGTTATAATCAGCGCTATTTTAGAAGATGAGCGGACTCGCGGTCCGAACCGGTCACATCGCATGCGGGGTCTGATCGCCACACACACACACACACACACACACACACACACACACACACACACACACACGCGGACTCGCGGTCCGAACCGGTCACATCGCATGCGGGGTCTGATCGCCACACACACACACACACACACACGCGGGCGCGCGCGCGACCCGGTCACATCGCATGCGGGGTCTGATCGCCACACACACACGCGCGCGCGCGCGACCCGGTCACATCGCATGCGGGGTCTGATCGCCACACACACACACACACGCGCGCGCGACCCGGTCACATGCATGCGGGGTCTGATCGCCACACACACGCGCGCGCGCGGGGGGGGGGGGCGGAGGTGCGCGGAGGTGCAGGTGGCATGTGGTCGCTCCAGCAGCACGCCAGTACTGGAGGGAGACGGTCGGTAGCGAGTGAACGGCTCCACCGAAGAACGCATTTATAACGGCTGGAGCTGCAGGGGGTGGGGCTTGTGACCGCGTGACGAAACGCGGTCACATTTAAACCACGCCTAAAAAATCCTGAAAGAGAAATGTGTTTATACACAGTTTGATCTATAACTCCAAAATTAATTGAGCTACAATTTTGAGACTTTTTACTCATTTACAAGATTACAATTACGACATTTATAATGTTTATTGAAGAAAATGTTGAAATTCACTTTACACGGTCTTTAACCTTCCGTTTAATTTGCTCATTAGTAGAGCAAGATTTTCTTCCACACAAAGAAAACTTTTTTTTTCCTCCCGTAATTAAAATAAAACACAAAGATGAAATTTAAATCTTGCTGAATTTTGGCATCTGCCAGATATTGTGAAATGAACAAACACCATGGTTCACAACATATACAGTAAGTTTACAAAAATAAGCCTGTTCTTCAAAGTAAACTTGCTGGACAACATACATTTATTAGATGGTAATGGGACATGTTAATGATAAACGTGATCTCATTCATATGAAAATTTACACAATTTCTTAATAACCTTTTGCAATATGTATGAAACTGAATAAGAAAAACAGCTGTCAATTGCAGGACACTCCACACAAAAGACAACATTAATAACTATCACTTACGACTGTTCTTATGTTTAGTCATGGTCAAATTAAGCCCTGCCTTTAGGAATATGAGACATTCTGTAAACTGGCTTTTGTGACAAAACATTACACATGTTAGCTTAACATGTTATATATGTTAGCGGAACTATGCAAAACTAGAAAGTTCCTGAAGAAATTTTGACGGGGACTGCCTATTACATTATTATTAATAATGAACATCAATATTAGCAATGCCAATTATCAATATTTATAATTATTAATAATTATTTAATACTAAACAATAATTAACATTATTAATAAATATTAATATTAAAATAGATAATTATTAACATTAATAATTCATGTTATTATTATTACTAACTAATAATAATAGGTGATAATAGGTAATAATAGGTGCCTTCCTTGCATCTTGAACCAAAATGGCTCCATGCATTACTCAGTTTCTGTGAAGAGTTTTCTCCTATTCATTTCCTATGGGAAATTTGGCATGTTTGTTAGCAAACTATGTCTCCATGGTAACTGCAAATGCCAGTAAAAGTAATTGTACACTTCCCGGAGCCGGTCCAGTCGTTTTGATATAACTTTTGTGGGTGTCCACTTTGCGGTTCGGGCGGCATTAAAGTTGAAAAAGATACACTTTTCAGGTGTAGAATAATAAGTGAGCAGTCACCAACTAGTTCCTGGACTTGGTGAAATATTGCATCTTTGCTCGCAAATTACCTCGCCATGGTAACTCGAAATGCCAATAAAAGTAATAGCACACATCACGGGGTTGAGCCAGTCGTTTTGATGTATGACTTTGGCCGGGATAGACATTGTGGTTCGGTCTAGTTCTGGGAAAAACTTTTTAAAAAATTGTTTTGCATAAGATGTTTAATTTAAATTTCCGTAAGCCTCATTGATAAATTGCTGCCCACCCCCCAAAAATAAATCTTTATTTTAATGTGTTTATATATATTTTTACTAAGGATATTGGGGGCCTGATGGTGATTGTCCAAGGGCCACTTTTGGCCTCAGAGCCTTGATTGCCCACGTATGCTATAAAGGTTCAGAGTTGGAGAGATTACAAGAACTGATTTCTGCTCATTCTATAAGGTAGTGTAATAATGTAATTCAGGTTAATCCTGCATCTGAAATATTACAGCCTAAAAAAGCTTTTCAAATGTTCAAAAGAAGCTCAAATTGTACTTTTCTGCATTAAGACAAACCTTTCTAAACCCAATGTTTTTGGGGATTTTCAAACATTTAAATACAACTTTATGACTGAATATTATATTACATTTTCGGATATTAAAGCTACTATATGTAACTTTTCTAACAATATAGTTTTAACATATTTCTTCACTCTGTCACTAGATTGATGTTAGAGAAGTAATCTCTGAAAAAAACTAAAAAAAAATATTGTCCCCTTGTTTCTCCAGGTGGTAAATAGGCATTTCTAAAAAGAAAAAGTGACCCGCCATTTTCCAGCCAATAAAAACAAAGTTTGTAACCAGCCAATAAAAACCGAGCTTGAATTTGAATCAGCCAATAAAAACCGAGCTTGAATTTGAATTTTAACAGACCACAAGGGGGCAGAGCCATATATGGCTCTGAGGGGGAGGGATCAGAATGCTTTGCTTGTTGAAAATATTTCTAAGTGCTGATGTTCTACAGAAACTGCATACTGAACCTTTAAGTATTTTTTTCATGTAGCTAATTTACACTTTAGCAGTCCTTATTTTGAAACGTCTGGTTTGATGTTTTGGTTTGGACCAACGTGGCTCTTATAATTAAACAGAAAACACGCTTGTGAATATATTAGCACAACTTTGACTCTTCAAGCTGTAACATGCTAATTTCACTGAAGACACATTTGATAATTTATCTGCTAAACATACTGTGCGCCTTCACATTCTGAGGTCTCTCTGTGTGTCAGTGGGCGTTTGCCTGGGTGCACATATGTGTGCGTGTATAAGTTCACAGGCTGTAATGACATGGGCAAATCCCAATCAGAAACACCAAACGGTCTGTGAAATGGCCAGAGTTCAGACAGCAGCCTGCTTGGAATCACTAAAGCTGTAGCAGAAATGTGTTGACATTACCCCGAGCAGAACGTGCACAAGTGGGAAACTCGAGGCTACGGAAGCTCCCTGTTTCTCCGCTGCTTTAACCAAATGATACAAATGTTCTCTTCAGACATCAAAGCTTCTGGTTTCAGACTTGAAACAACCTTGGAGCTGAATCATTGAACTTAAATAAAAGTCCCAGGATTCCTTGAAGGACTTTATATCACCTGCTTTAGACTAAAATTGTCATGATGACAAGGAATATGATATTCATATTCTCATGCAATAACATCCCACAAAATTTGGTAGCACTTTGAGAATCAGTTAATAATGACTCTTAGTTACTAGTGACTTACCATATTTTACACCGTACACGTCGCACTGCCCTATAAGTTGCATCAGTCCAAAAATGTCTAATAAAGTGGAAAAATCTATAAATATGTTGCTTCGCCGTATAAGTCACATCTATTATGCGTCACCGCTGACAACCTGGAAATATGGTCTGGTATTGTTCCAAAAATCTATTGGCTGCCAAATGGCAGCCATGGGAGCATGCATGGGAGGACTTTAACAACAAGAATTTAACAAGATTAACACTTAAAAACAATTATTTGTTTGCTTGAAATTATAATAAACGTGTGTCTCAGTCTAACTTTTGCTTAATAAATGCACTTTGATGGTCAAATCAGCTGCATTGCAAAGGCCGATATGCGGAAGTAGGCGTGTGCACAGAGGACTGGCTGTGCATTTCTTCGTAATTTAACAAGATAACCACCTAAAACCAAGTATTTGTTTGCTCAACTTTATAGTAAAGGTGTGTCAGTTGAACTTTTCCTTAATAAAATGACTAACGGTCAAATCAGCAACATTTCAAAAGTATTTGCTGTCTCGGTGCTCCAGGAGTGCAAGACAAGGAGGAAATCAGGAAGGAGGAACGCTGAGCATTTCTTTGAAATTAAGATAAGCATCTAAACAATTATTTGTTAACTCGACTTTATAGTGAAGGTGTGTCTCAGTTTAACTTTTACTTAAATAACACACTTAAATGGTAAAATTAGTTGCATTTTGCTGGGGCAGTGCAGCAAAATGAAGCTTATGTGACAGTTGCTCCAAGTGCCACTTTTACCTATGACATGACACAGCGGCATGCCATACTACCTGAGTGCCTTCTAGCAGCTGAAAATGGTAGTGTTAGATATTTTCAGTCAGAATGAATGAAAACGTTCATTTGTCAGCCAGAATTTGGTTTATAAATATAGGAAAAAAATCTATAAAAACATCGCTTTGACGTAAAAGTGGCAAGGCATGCAAATTACGTGAAAAAAATTTGATTTATAGGGTTAAACGTGAGGTAGTCATTTTTTATGTTGACAAAGCATGATTGTCAATGGTGGACAGCTTGAACTGGGCTGACTATACATGTTATTCAGTTGTAGGTGTACAACTATTTTTGGAAATGTCATCAATTTCCATCCTCTCATTAATGCAATATTTTGAGGCCGAACACACAAACAAGGCTCCAAAGTTGTCAACCAAAGGTGACGCACAAAGTGGAGTGCTTGAAGTATGGGTTGTGAGTTAGTCTCAGCTACTGCTGCACCAAAGTTTTGCTCAATATCTGTAAAACTTTTATGTTTTCTAAGGTCTTTGGCTGTGGCAAGCAATCTTCAATGGAGCTGACTCCAAAAGTTGCCCAGCAGTGAATTCACAGTACATACCATGGTTAATTTCTGAGAGTTTTCATAAAATCTGTTCTGTGTGACGGGGATGTAAGTTTCACTTACTGATGTCAAGTGTTACATGAACCATGTGTGTGTGTTAGAGTCTTTGTCTTGGTGAAGTAGAGCCTGCAAACGCAAGGGGCATTTCACCTGATACTGTAAACTTCAAGGCACTATGCTGGAAAGCAGAGTTGTCTTGACCTCACCTTTGTCTGATAACCATTATAAAAAGACACTTCCTTGTGCTGCCTGTGGGCAGACTTTGTGATCCGGACGTGACGCAGCATCCTGTACGACATTTTTCAATGCTGTTCCATCTTGCAAGATAAAACCTGGGCATAAAAGATCTCCTTTCCTGTGTAGCTCATTTATTTAATGAGCTGATGATAGGACAATTAAATTATCCAACACTGAGGTTTATGAGATCTTTTGCTAAAATGACAAACAAACAAACAAGCACAAACAAACACACACACACACACGGGAAAAAATATTATACCCGTGCACTTTTGGCAAGAAACAATAAAACAAACAACAAAAACTATTAAAAATCATGCCTGACTGTCTGATATGCCAAGTGTTGCCCTGAAGGTGTTCTAGATATCCATATTTTCAACTTCTTTAGTCATGATTTCCTTTCTAAGTCATGAGGAGCTGGTGCCCATATCCAGCAGTCGCTGTGTGAGAGGCCAGGGACACACTGGACAGGTCACGAGTCCATTACAGGGACGCATAGGGTAACATAGGGACAAAGGGGACGGACAACCATTTACATTTTCATTCACACCCAGGGACAATTTAGAGTTACTGTATTTTTCAGTCTATAAGTTGCAGTTTTTTGCATAATTCAAATGCCCTGCGACTTGTACACCCAAGCAACTTTTTATTGTTTTTTTTCCTCATATTTATAACCCAATTTTTGACTGAGATATGACCATTTTCATTCATTCTGCCATGGAAAATATTGAACACTACCATTATCGGCCGCTAGAGGGCACTCAAATAGTATGGCATGCCATCGTGTCATGTAATAAGTAAAAGTGGTTATTAATGACACAATTGGCTTGCCTTAGCTTGCCACTGTCTTCCAACTCCGGGATCATGCCTGGAGCAAACATCAAACCAGCTTCATTTCACTGCACTAAACCCGACAAAATGCAGCTAATTTGATCCTTGACGTGCATTTATTAGCTATAAGTTCAACTGAGACACACCTTTGCTATAAAGTCGAACAAACAAATAATTGTTTTTTGGTGGTTATCTTGTTAAATTTAGAAGAAATGCACAGCGAGTCATCCCTCTGCAAGCTTTTGCTTCCGTGTTATCGGATTTTGAAATACAGCTGATTTGACTGTCAAAGTGCATTTATTAAGCAAAAGTTAGACTGAGACACAGCTTTGTTATAATTTTGAGCAAACAAACAATTGTTTTAAAGTGTTAATGTTGTTAAATTCTAGTTCTGAACACAGGTCTGAACACATCACACCAGTTCTGTCCTCCCTTCACTGGCTCCCTGTGCAGTCCAGAATAGTCTTTAAAATTCTTCTGTTGACCTTCAAATGCCTAAATGGCCTTGCACCCCTTTATCTCTCCGAGCTACTGGAACCATATGCTCCCTCCCGGGCCCTGAGATCATCCGATCAGCTGCTTTTTGCTGTTCCTAAAACAAGACTGAAGCTCAGAGGAGATCGAGCTTTTTCAGTCATGGGCCCCAAACTCTGGAACAACCTGCCCCCCAAAGTTAGGCAGGCCACCTCCCTTCCTCAGTTCAAGTCTGCTAAAAAACTCTTCTGTTCTCGCAGGCATTTCTCACAGTGTGAGTTGATTTAGTGTTTTGGTTTGTTTTTTCGTTTGTTTTTTTTGTTCTG
>JBBPBX010014009.1:7286-19030 GCA_038048925.1 Garcialebias charrua | reverse complement strand
ATACATATATATTAAATTAAATTCAACCTTTATTTAGACAGATAAATCACATGTCCATATGGCATATGGCAGGTCCATATGACATGATTTAACAATTTTTAATGTTATTTATGGTTTTATAGAATATCACAAAATGTCTTGCTCAGAGTGGATGTCTTCAGTGACTCCCAGGTATTGACTGCAATGTCAGTTTTTAACTTAACATCTCTAACATTGACTGAGTAATAGCCATTTTGCTTTGGTTTGTATTTTCCAAAAGTTGTGGCTATTTAGAGTTGGACTAACTCCAAAAGTTATGTATTTAGTTAGTTATGGATATTAATTCATTCATACTGTTCCCGCATTTCATTAACTCTGGTCCAGTGGGTCATACGTTTTTATTGTTTTTATGTATTTATTTATTTATTTTGCGAACATGGTAACTCGTACAGTTACAACAAAAGTTTTAAGCACACATCTTATGCAATGTGTAACACTTGGAGTTTGTGCCAGAAATGGCTCTCAGCTACAACTATGCCAATTTTTCATTCAGAATCTGATAAACATTAGCTACTTGTCTTTTTAAAGGTCAGCTGACTGTGGCAGCGATCTTAAATAAGGTTATGGGTGCACTTGTAAATATTAATTTTCACACGTTTTATTTATTTTTCCAGTGAATAATGAGATAATTTGATAATAAACACACACACAAATGCACAGACAAAAACTGGCAAAAAAAAAAAAAAAACATTTTTGCCATTTGGTGGTGAGTGAAAAATTGTGTGGTTTTGAGTGATTTGCCTGTCAAGGTCAAAACTGACCAGTAGTGACATTGCTAATTGAAAATAGACGTTGGAATTCAATTTGAACTAATTTCCAAAGTGATCAACCCACATGAGCCATGGCACACAAGGCAGCTCATGTCGTTGGCTCACTGCACCACAATATTTCTGTCTGCTCTCCTCAAAGATCCGGGGTACAGATGACTTTTGTCAGCCATCAGATGCTGTGTGGCAGATGTCACAGCATTTATTGTCACAGTGATTTATTGGTTTCGAGTGACCACAGCCACAGGGAAGAACACATCAAAAAGGCCAGACATTGGTGAAGGGAAGCTACTGAATGCCAAGTCCTCCAACAACTTTCATCCCATCCCTCTTAGGACTCCACATTTTGCTTCTGGTTATTGTTTGGCCATCTGTTGTATTCCAAGCTTCTCTGCTAAGTAAACATTGAGATGGTGCCAAATAATATCACCTTACTTTTGCCCCACTAATTCAATTAAATTCTCATCAGTCAGATCAAATACAGATATTCACTACACTCTGATGTAGAGGTTCATGTTACCTTTATTTTTAATACACTTTTTTTTCATGGTTTATGCATGCACATATTGCACACCCAGTGGGGTGTAGCTATTGTTCAAACTCCTTTTTGTTTTATCATGTTTTAACTCTTCAGTGAGTAGGATGCTGCTAAATCTAACTGCACAGATTGGAAGCATTCAGAAGTCAAGCTGTTCAGAAAGTGAACAATTGGAACAAGATTAATATTTAGAATAAATAATATTAAATCAAATTAAATTCTGTAGAACAATTCCCTAATAAATAAGTGGCGAGTTCTTCTTGGTCCAAACATAATGCAGTTTAAGTGCTGCAAATTTTGGTCCTGTTTATCACGCAATGGCACATGATAGTTTTGCAAATGTGTGTGTGCGCGTGTGTGCGCGTGTGTATTTTACCAAAATATCTCACAAACCACTGGATAGATTTTAACAAATGTCCCCCAAAAATAATATGTGATTGAAATTTTCAACATATTAGCTCAATTCAAGATGTTTGCCAAAAGCTATACATCATTAGTAAAAACAAAATTAAGTGTTATTTTTGTTTGTTTTAATTATATTAACTTAAAATTGAGAGTGTATTGATACACTTTTCCTTCTGATACTTCAAGCCCTAACTGATCACACAAGCTTTTATTTAAAATCATGTTTTAAAGTTTTGACATGAACATTGTCTGATTGTTGGCAACATATTCCATGAGCCACTGGGTGAATTTGATTTTAGCTTCCAGAAATTAATTATTGGTTGTATATCTACACCTTATGGAGAGTGGTGGCAAAGAGGTTAGAGAAGATTGGCCTGTGATCGGAAAGTCACCGGTTCAACTCCCAGTACCATCAACATCAAAATGTGGGTGGAAAAAGTGAAACCCACACCTGCCTCCACCATTATTTGCTCCTGCCATCTGCTCCCAAAAACAGGTCTCTCTTGAAAATGAGTTCTAATGACTCAACGAGACTACAGTACCTGTATAAATAAATAAATGAATGGATAAATGAAAAAAAGAAAAAGAAAAGAAAAACCTGATTAAGTTTTTAACCTGCACACATAAAGCTAAGTCTGGGGACTGTGAGGTGTGCCTTTAAATACCACAGCTGTTGCTCTATGATGCATTGTTAGGTAAACGGCAAACTTGTTTTAAAAACCCTTTATCAAGTTATACTAGCTCTACTACAATTTTTTTTTCAGACTATAGGGCTCACCGGATTATAAGGTGCATTAAGTGAAACAAAACAGTCAAGTCAAACTTTATTCAACGCATTCATAACTCTCAACATTGTTCAGTTGCACCACATAAAATCAGTTCAGGGTCAGTAAGCACAACTAGAATAAATAACATCATGTGCACCATACTATAAGGCTCACTGTTGATTTTTGAGAAAATTAAAGTATTTTAAGTGTGCCTTATAGTCTGAAAAATATGGTACTTAAAAAATTTAAAGTTTTTTGGATCATTTGTAAATGGTATCAAATTCAGATAGAGACGCATCTTGTTCCATACTTTCTTAACAGAGCACTTTGCTCTCAGACTGCATATTTACTCATGTTTCCACTATGAGAAGGTGCTGTTTATAAGACTGAACTGAGTACAGCACCTCAGACTGAGGAAGTCTTTCGGATAAAAGACAAAACATTTCTACAATTGTTTTTTTTTCTTTTGCATGTCCTGACAACTTTTTTTTTTATTTTTCTGCCTGGATTACTGAGCATGCATCAGGACATGGTTCCTAGAGTTTTCGAAAGTAGAATGGGAGGCAGAGCTTTCATTTATCAGGCTCCTCTCTTGTGAAACCAACTTCCAGATTATGTCCATTACGCTGATAACTTGTCTTCTTTTGAAACTAAGCCTAATTATTTCCTTTTTTAAATTTTAAATCCTATATTTAGGGTCAGCTTGGGTTTCCTGAGCTATCTCTTGGTTATGCTGCCAATAGCTTAGACTACTGGAGGACAAACTGACCCCATTTTCTCATTCTGCTGCTGTCTTTATTTGCTCCACTTTAGTTATTTGCATTTTCTATCCTTAACAGTTTTATTTATTTATTTATTTATTTATTTATTTATTTATTTATTTATTTATTTATTTATTTATTTATTTATTTATTTATTCATTCATTCATTTAGTCTTTCCTCCTAAAGTACACATGGTCCTGCCATTCTGTGTTCGTTTCTCCTTCCTGTTCTCTCAAACCCAGCCGGTCTAAGCAGAAGGCCGCTCATCCTGAGCCTGGTTCTACTGGAGGTTTCATCCTGATAAAAGGGAGTTTTTCTTTTCCACTGTTGCCAATGTGCTTGTTCAGAATGGGAGACTGCGATGAATTGACGATTCAGCACAATCAAATGGCTTCCTTTGACAGAGAACTTACAATGCATGTGGGTGTTTTTGCACAGTGCCCTGAGACTACTTTGTGACTTGGTACTATAGAAATAAACTGAATTGAAACTGAAATTCCTTTTTTACTCCACATTTCAAAGTCAAAGTCAAAGTCAAAGTCAACTTTATTGTCAGATCTGCAATATGTACAGTGCAGGACATACACAGGACCGAAATTGCGTTTCTCTCAGTCCCTCGGTGCAACAGTAAACATCTAAACATTGAAACACTGAAACATATAATAATAGACATAAGCATAAAAATAGTAAAACTAACACTGTCCTGAGTTGTTTTTTTTTTTTTTTTTTTTTGCATAGTGGTATAAAAAAAGAGTATAAAAAGTATAACTAAAATAAACTAAAGGTTTCTAGCATTGACATTTGCAAAGTGGCAAAGCAGCGTATGAGTCAATGTACACAGTATATGTATGAGGTAGTAGTTGATGTTGTTGTAGAGGCAAAAAGTGGCATATGCAGTAAGGCACATTGGGCATCCCTAAATAAGACCGTTCAGAGCACACTGTATATGTACCAGCAGTGGTGTAGATATTAGAGTAGTGTAAATAAATGTAAACAGTAGTAATTACATGTAAGCAGTAGTAATAAAAGTAAACAGTATTAATAAATGTAAACAGAGAATGTAAACAGTATTATGATTATAGGCAGTGATGTAATACAGACATTAGTGCAAGTATGAGAAGTAGTGCAAACTGTATGAGCACATGACCGAGAGTTTAGTGAAAACCCGTTTGGTGACACAGAGTCTAGTGTTAAAAACTTTGTGTTGAGTGATAGTATGTGAGAAAGTTTTAGTGTTAAGGCAGTTCAAATGGGAGGGGAGGCAGAGCAGGCAGAGTGTTTAGCATTCTGACTGCCTGATGAACAGAGCTGTCTCTCAGTCTGCTGGTTCGAGCCTGGAGACTCCTCAGTCTCCTTCCTGATGGCAGCAGTCTGAAGCAGCTGTGTAGTGGGTGTGTGGGATCACCTGCCATGCAGTGGGCTTTCCGAGTGAGGCGTTTGCTGTGTAAGTCCTGCAGTGAGGGCAAGGAGGTGCCCACGATCTTCTCAGCTGCTCTCACAATGCGCTGGAGGCTCTTGCGGCAGGATGCAGTACATGCACCAAACCACACAGTGATGCAGCTGGTCAGGACACTTTCTATGGCACCTCTGTAGAAGGTGCTCATGATGGGGGTTGAAGCTCCAGCCCTTTTCAGCTTGCGGAGAAAGTAGAGACGCTGGTGAGCCTTCTTTGCCAGTGCTGCAGTGTTCCTGCTCCAGGACAGGTCCTTTGAGACGTGCACTCCCAGGAACTTGGTGCTGTCTACTCTCTCCACTGCGGTGCTGTTGATGGTCAGAGGAGGATGTTGGGCATCCCTCTTCCTGAAGTCCACAACAATCTCCTTTGTCTTCTCCACGTTGAGAGTGAGATTGTTGTGTCCGCACCACAAGGCCAGGCGGCTCACCTCGTTCCTGTAGTCCGTCTCATCGTTGTTGCTGATGAGACCTACCACTGTTGTGTCATCCGCAAACTTGATGAAGTGGTTGGAGCTGTACGATGGTGTGCAGTCATGTGTTAGCAGGGTGAATAGAAGGGGGCTCAGCACACATCCTTGTGGGGCCCCTGTGTTCAATGTGATGGTGCTAGATGTGTTACTCCCGATCCGTACTGTCTGTGGTCTCCCGGTCAGGAAGTCTAGCAGCCAGTTACACATTGAGGTGTTCAGCCCCAGACTGTCCAGTTTATGGATGAGCTGTTGGGGGATGATGGTGTTAAATGCCGAGCTGAAGTCGATGAACAACATTCTAACATAGGAGTCCTTCGTGTCCAGATGTGTGAGAGCTGTGTGAAGGGCAGAGGAGATGGCATCGTCGGTTGAGCGATTAGGTCGGTATGCAAATTGGAAGGGATCCAGGGAGTCAGGGAGGACAGATGTGATGCTTTTCATGACTAGCCGTTCAAAGCACTTCATCAGGATGGGGGTGAGTGCTACTGGGCGATAGTCATTGAGGCATGCGGGCGTTGCCTTCTTTGGGACAGGGATGATGGTGGTGGCTTTGAAACAGGTGGGGACGATGGCCTGGCTCAGTGAGATGTTAAAGATGTCCGTGAAGACCGCTGCGAGTTCCCCTGCACAGTCCTTCAGCACACGACCAGGTATGTTGTCAGGACCAGAGGCCTTCCGGGCGTTAATCTTGATGAATGATCGCCTTACGCTGTCTGAGGACAGCGTCAGCACCTGGCCATCAGGAGAGGGGGGGAGTTTATGTGCTGGTGTGCTGTTACTTGCCTCGAACCGAGCAAAGAACTCATTCAGTTCATTCAGCGCAGAGGCTGAGCTGTCACAGGTCTGGGGGGGTGGTTTGTAGTTTGTGATGGTCTGTATTCCCTGCCACAGACTGCGTGTATCCCTGCTGTCCTTGAAACGGTGAGCTATTTTCCCAGAATACTGCTTCTTTGCCTTTCTGATGCCCCGGTCCAGGTTGTTTCTGGCTGCCCTCAGGCCCACCTGATCTCCCGCTTTGAAGGCAGCATTCCTGGCTCTCAGGAGTCTGTAAACCTCAGCTGTCAGCCATGGCTTCTGGTTAGCCCGAACAGTGATGGTTTTAAGGTTGGTTACATCATCAATGCACTTGGTGATGTATGAACATACAGTGTCTGAGTACTCCTGGAGACATGTGGTGTTGTTTGTGGTAGCAGCTTCTTTGAACATACTCCAATCTGTGGTGTCAAAACAGTCCTGGAGTGCCTCTGAAGACCCCTCTGGCCACACTCGTATCTGCTTGCGGACTGGTTTTGTGACTTTCACCAGTGGCCTGTATGCTGGCTTTAGCATAACACAGATATGGTCAGAAGCACCAATGTGGGGGAGGGGGATGGCTCTGTAGGAATTTTTCATGGTGGTGTAAACCTGGTCCAGGGTGTTGTTTCCTCTTGTTGCAAAGTTTATGTTTCTGTATGTTTTTGGAAGAACACTCTTTAAATCTGCATGGTTGAAATCACCAGCCGTGATGAGAAAAGCATCAGGGTGGGCTGTTTGTTGCTCACTGATGTGCAGATATAGTTCATTTAGTGCCTCACCTCTATCTTTGCTGTTGGAGCTTGGGGGGACATATACAGCAACAATCAGAACAGCTGTAAACTCCCTCGGTAAAAAGAACGGTCTGCATTTAATAGTCATGAACTCCACTAAATGTGAGCAGTGTTTGTAGACCACAGCAGCATCACGACACCATGCGTTGTTGATGTAAACACAGAGCCCCCCTCCCCATCTCTTACCTCCCTCGAGGGTTCGGTCCGCTCTGTAGCATGTTAGCTGCTCCAGCTGAATAGCATGGTCCAGAACGTTGTTGTTGAGCCACGTTTCCGTGAATACAAACACACAGCAGTCTCTCACAGTCTTTTGTGTCGTTCGCAGCAGGCGTATATAATCCAATTTGTTGTCCAAGGAGCGCACGTTAGCCAGAACCATGGATGGGATCGCCGGCCTGTGTGGGCTAGCTGCTAGCCTCGCTCTGATCCCTCCGCGTTTACCCCGCTTCTGTTTCCTGTCACGCCGCTTGTGGCGTTTCCATGGCGGGCGCGGTGAAGCGTCACGCCGCTTGTGGTACTTCCACGGCGGGCGCGATGGAGGGAAGGTCCGGGCTGGCTTCCAGAGCAGCTCGCAGTCACGAAGCTGATGTAACTCCACCTCGAGCTCATGTAGCTTCTCCTGGAGTTCGCTGTTTATTCCCAAATGAGCGGTTTTTCCGACATCAAGCAGGAATTCACGGCTATACTTGCGTTCTTGAACACGTAAACATGACGAAGACGTGCCGGCAAATTGCGGCGTGCAGGACAAGACAGACGAAAGCACCGTGTTGCTGGGAGAGAGAGAAGCCGCAACGTTTGCACGCGCCGCCATGTTGGAAAGCTTAATTTAAGATTAAATAAGATAAGATAAGAAATACCATTATTGATCCCACAGAAAATTGTTGTGCCAGAGTTTCAATACAAAGAAAGATACACTAGGAATCACATAAGATGTAAAAAAATAAAATAAAATAAAAACTGAGAAAATAAAAATACTAAGAATTAAGGTATAAAACAGGTCCAGTGCAGAAAGAAACTGAAAGTTATGCACCATAACTCATGTTCCCTGGAGGAAGGGAACGAGGTGCAACATACTTGCTATGGGAATTGCGCCCCCGCGCGATTACCTGAAGGAATACAATCACGCCTTTTACGGCAGGGGGCGTCACCCCGCGTCAGAGGTACCGCCTTTCAGGTACTTAAGCGACTGACGCCCCTCCATCTTTCTCAGAAATTGCACTTCACCGAGCTTCCAGCATTGAAAAGGGCCAGCTATGTTGCACCTCGTTCCCTTCCTTCAGGGAACATGAGTTATGGTGCATAACTTTCAGTTCCCTTTCAGTTCGGTCTCTCGGTGCAACATACTTGCTATGGGAACGTAATTCATTCACGCCCTTGAAATGCTCAGCAAAATGCATGTGAGAACCTCCATCCTAAGGGACGGGCATCTCTTAGCTGCTTACTACAAGGAATGCAGAGAGCAGATGCCAAGAGGAAAAAAGGCCAAATGTGAGAGACATTCACATGATGTCTCACATGACCTATTAATATATATAACACTAACTAGAAACAGCCCAAGCATGCTCCAGTAGTTTGAGTACTCATCGACTCCAGTTTCCCTTTTTTGGGCAGGAGGAGCGATGTTTTCCTCCTTTGTTGTTGTTTTCACGGCTCGACTGACAAGTGGAGCCTATCCTGATGTAGGAGATCAGACAAGGAGAGGGAAAACCTTTCCATTCTACGTCTCCCAGGCAGAAAAAATAAACATCAAGGGAAACCCTTGTGAATGTTATTGCTGCTTGTGTCGGGACAAAGCAACCAAAGCCTTAGGCTTTCCACCAGTACCTTTCAGAGGCCAGGCTAAGAGTTGCCACAACCCTGGACGTGGGTGTAGAAGTTGTCCACGTGCCTGAGTCAGTAGGTCCCTATGAGGAGGCAATTGCCATGGTGTCCCAGACAACACTGAGCTCAACTCCGGGAACCACGGTTTCTGTGGCCATCTGGGAGCTATGACGATCAAGGAGAGGGCTCCCCGCCTTACCCGTTCCAATGTCGCCCCGATCAGAGGGACAAGTGGGAAAGCATAGTAGAGCACCCCTGCTGGCCAATCATGTGCCAGAGCATCTATTTCCAACGGAGCATCTGTCTCCTTCAGGGAGAAATAGAGGTCACAGTGTGAGCGAGCTCTGCTGAAACGTGACCATACCTGTTCCACGATCCGTGGGTTCAGGCTCCATTCCGATGCCAACAGAGGCCCTCTTGAAAGGGCATTCGCTCCATAATTCAGATCACCAGGGACATGAGTTGCCCTGAGTGACAGAACTCTTGGAGCATACCACGTGAGCATCATCCGTGTCAGATCAAGGAGGGCCCGGGATCTCGTCCCACCTTCTCTGTTGATGAAAGACACAATGGTCCTGTTATCTGATTTTACCAGGATATGATGTCCGACAACCAAACCTTTACTGAAGAAGTATTTTAATTACAGGAATACGGCCAGTAGTTCCAGGAAGTTGATATGTAATTTGGCTTCCTGCTTGTTCCAAAGGCCGCGGACATTCTGGTGCCTGCAGATCGCTCCCCATCCTGTTTTTGAGGCATCCATCATGATGACTACACGGGACGACACCCTTCCCAGTGAGACCCCTTCTGTGAAGACAGATGGATCTCTCCAAGGTCCCAGGGCCTTTAGACACTCTGGGTCTATTTTAACCTTTTCCGCTTGTTTGGGCAGAGTGGGTTGTATTTGTTGGTTAAACCATACCTGTATGGCCCGCATTTTCAATAATGCACATGGCACACAAGGAATGGCTGCCGCCAAGAGGCCCTACAAGCGTTGGCAGGTTTTCACAGGGACCCGTTGGTCCAGTTTAAATCTTCCCAAGCAATGGCAAATGGAGGAACCTCTTTACTTCGAGAGCCATGCTCTGCATTGGACAGTGTCAATCTGTACACCCAGAAATACGGTAACCCGTGACTGAGTCAGGTTGCTCTTCTGTAGGTTTATGACAAAACTGAGAGACTCCAGGTGAGAGATCACCTTAAGGGAGTGTGACAGGGCCTGCTTTCTGCTTCCAGCCAGAATTAGCAGGTCGTCCAAGTAATTCAAGACCCTGAGTCCTTGATTCCTAAGAAGGGTCAGGGTTGCATCCAGACATTTAGTGAATGTACGTGGAGCAGTCTTTAAACCAAAGGGTAAGGCTTTGAATTCATAAGCGTTACCTTCGAATGCAAAACAGAGGTACTTTCTGTGTCTCCTCCACACGCCTATATGGAAATAGGCATCTTTCAGATCCACTGTACATGTGTAGTCTCCTGGTCTCACAGACTGGAGAACTTGCCGCAGTGTAAGCATCCTGAACTTGAAAGTTTTCATTCTTTTATTGAGAGTCCTGAGATCCAGAATCGGTCTCAAGGAACGGTCCTTTTTGGGCACCAGGAAGTACTTGCTGTAGTGTCCAGAGCGTAGTTTGCATCATGAGACCAAACAAATCACTCCCTTTTTCAGCATTGTTGAAACTTCCTCCCTCAGCACGTACGCGCGTGTATGGTTGATCTTAGAATGCAACACCCCTGAGAAACGGGATGGTCTCTTCGAGAACTGCAATTTGAGCCCATGACGTATTGTTGTCATGACCCAATCATTTGGTAGGCACACCTCCCAAGCTTGCGCATGCGCACTGAGCCTGGACGGCATGTTGTGCTCCTTGTGTTTTAGGTCGAAGGGGGTGAGCTTTGACCCCTCTCGTGTTTTTTCGAGCAGGTTGCCCAGCCCAATAGAAGATATCGCGAGATCAGGCCGTCTCTGACGGATCTCGTGTATCATGCTATGGTTAATAGTTCGACCGTGAGGTCTCGGTTTTATAAAAATGGGACTCGAGTCCCTTAGAGATAGGGTGAGAAGCTCAGTCATCTGGGAGGGACTCGGAGTAGAGCCGCTGCTTCTCCACATCAAGAGGAGCCAGTTGAGGTGGCTCGGGCATCTGGTTAGGATGCCTCCTGGACGCCTCCCTGGTGAGGTGTTCCGGGCATGTCCCACCGGGAGGAGACCCAGAGGAAGACCCAGGATGCGCTGGAGGGACTATGTTTCTCGGCTGGCCTGGGAACGCCTTGGGATTCCCCCAGAGGAGCTGCTCCAAGTGGCTGGGGAGAGGGAAGTCTGGGCCTCCCTACTTAGGCTGCTACCCCCGCGACCCGACCCCGGATAAGCGGACAAAAATGGATGGATGGACTTGAGTCAAGAACCAGGGCAGACTGTGCATTGGTACCTTTATTTTTGTGCATGTTTGAAACAGTGTCTGTTTTGTTTACATATACAGTAGGCAAGTCATGTTTAGTGCACGCATACATGTCACCAGCTCCTCCTGGTTGTCTACGAGCACAGACTGGGATTAGAGAGTTAGGTTCCCGTACCTCGTGGGCATGCAAACCTGTAAATTTATCAGTTCATCCTGGTTCATCAGGTCCGGAACTGGTTTTCGTAGGAAGAGGCCGAAGCAGCACTCGGACGGTACTGTGAAGCCTCGCAATCCCCAGCGGGTCTCTTGTTTTCCGTTGGTAGGGCAAACTTTTTCCTTGGCAAACCCTCAAGGAGGGCATCCGCTTGTTTGCGTGCTAGTTCCAGTCTTTTCTGGACACATTCCAGAGTTCTCCCAAAGAGTCCTCTCGGCTCAATCGGGTGCTGTAGGAAGGTGGACCTCTGGTTTTATGGGAGGTCTGACAGTGTTAGCCAAAGATGGCGTTGGGCGACAACTATTTATGCCATTGCTTTGCCCTAGGAAATAGCTACTGTCCTCATCATGCTGAGCACGAGGTCAGAGGCACGGCGGGCCTCCTCATTGGCCTCCGTCTCATCCTTTGTTACCTGGATCTCCTATAGTTTTTCCGCCAGGTAGGCCTGTACCATGCTTGACGTATTCATTGCGTGACCCGCGAGGCCCTGGGCCTTGTAGCACTTCTCGAGTTGTTTCTCCGAA
>JBBPBX010014008.1:33232-44735 GCA_038048925.1 Garcialebias charrua | reverse complement strand
GAGAGAACATGCAAACTTCACCCAGAAAGGTCCTCAGCCGGGATTTGGACTGGCGACCTTCTCGTTGAGCGGCAACAGCTCTACAAACAACTGAGCCACCGTGCTGCCCACTGCAGTTATTCAGTTTTTACATAATCTGGAAGTAAAGTTTAGCTCACACTTGATAATCCTTTCAAAATAAACTGTCTTGGCAGAAAGACACTAAGACAGTTGTTCTTTTGCGTAGTTGTGCATGTGTTTAGAGAAAAAAAAAGTTGTAATGAACTTTTGAAATTGCCCATTTATATTTGAACTTGAAGATTTGGAAAAAACACACACAAAGAAAAAACACTGACTGCACATCCCTAGTCTAATAATCATTTAGTTTATGTGGATTATAATCTTGTAGAGCACTCGTACCATGTCTTGTTTTTATTAATCTAGTTGTGCTTGCTTCTGGATAATTTGGATAAGCACTGGTTACGTTGAAGTGTAAATAAAATATTTTTTATTTTTGTTAGTTGAACAATATCGACGACTAACGTTGCAAAATAAGGGTCTGTTTTTATAGTTGTAGTTCAGTGAGAAAATTAACAATAGGCAGGAAAAGTTGTGATTTAATCTGGCGGATTGAGGGTCAGTGGTTCAATTCATTGTTCACCAGTCTGAAGTATGTCAAAGTGCCCTTCTGCAAGGCATTAAACCCTGCATTGTTCCTGGTATATATGTGATGGGTGCAACCACTACAAATACTGAGAAACTGGGTGAGTGGATGTGTTTTGTAGTGTAAAGTGTTTGGAGCAGCCAGTAATTGTTTAATATTTTTACAAAAGTTTTAGTTAAAAAAAATGTATGTAGTTTATCATAGGCAATTATTAGAAATGTGACGCACAATGAGTATTTGTTTTAAACCATTCACATTTAGTACGATTCTGGTTTAGATTGCCATGTCTGTTTCAAAGAAGCTAGCTGCACGCCCACATGCGCACCAGTTTCTGTTGACTCTGCACAGGTGCATGACGCTGATGTTGGAGCAGAACATGGATTTCATTTGTGCCGACCCTGTTCGAAGGTCTGCCACGAGATGATGACAAATGACTCTGACGAGACCCTTTCTGTCCTCATTATTTTACAGGGAGAGGGCCCAGTGGGAGAAAAGCAGGTGGGAGGGGAATGTTCACTGCTGCTGGGCTATATATAGCTCTGCCCATCAACTGTTGATGGATGCAGCAATGGGGGGAAAATCAGGGGGCTTGCAGGAGTTAAGTGGTAAAGAATCTGTAACGTAGTTCGCTTTGATGCTGACATCAATGTGCTATTTATAAGTTGGTATGTGGAAAATGAAGTGATGGTTGTATGAATGTGTTTTTTTAAAGGTTGAAGATGGTGTTCTGTGTGGGCAGCATACACACACAGACTGAAGTGTTATTTTTTTATGATGTAACTAAGAGTTACAGAGCTGGTTGTGTTTCTCTATTACACAAATACACTGCCGACTGCATGACAGCAAAGAACCACAGATCCATCAGAACTACACTCTGTCCCTTTTTTAGTTATTTAAGGAGTGATATTTTCACACCTTTTTTAATCTGGTCAATCATTAAAACTCAAGTGCACCATGTGGAAAATAATCTATAATAATGAACAAACTGTTCAAAGTTGTCATTTTGTTATACATTTTATGTTTACCCTCAATGAAAGCTTATAAAAAACAGTAATGATTCATAAAAAGGTGAAAAATGCACAATTTTGTGTATTATATTTTCCAGCCTACAAGTCGCACCTTTTTGCATAAATTTGCAAGTCCTGCGACTTACATGGCGAAGCGACTTATTTGTTTTTCACACTTTTTATTAGATGTTTTTGGACTTTTACACGGAGCAACTTGTACGGCGGAAAATACATATCTATAAAATTTGTGAGGCTAGTTGCCTTCCTTCACTCACGTTCTGTGACAATGTTGCCTAACTATAGAAATAAGCCTGGAATTAGCTGAGCTTTCTCTATACTGTATGTGCAACTAACTCTCCACTCGACTTAATGACCATCTGCTTGAGTGTGTTTGATATATTTTTCAGTATTTTTTCCCCTGCAGCTGTTTGCCACCAATAGCTTGGGATCACTTTGTTTGGCACATCTGTCTTCAGTGGTTTTTAGAAGAAGCACTGCTGGTGGTTTTGTTTTGTCCCACTCTGACAGCTGTGTCTAATTAATTTGATGTGCTTTTATGATTTGGGCTTGTTTGTAATAGTTGTTGGAAGGATTTGATAAATAATAAAAAGTTTATGCATGTTATTTGAGTTTATAAAAGTTGTTTCTTTATCGTCCTCATTAGGTTTTCAGAGTGAGCAGTCTGTTTGCTACAGTTTACAGAACTATGCCCTTTATTTTAGTAAATACAGTCATGCTCATCATTAGGATGCTTAAAGTGTGCTGCATGTTTTTTTAGCTTGTTGATGCTGTTGTGATTAATTATACTAATCAGATGTCTGAGATATTTCTAAAGTGACAGCTAAAAATTTTAATATCTCAATGTCGTAATTGCTTAGATGCCTTCAAGTCTACTATAATAATACAAGGAGTGATTTCAAGCAGCGTTCAGTGCAGAGAGGAATCAGATTGCACAGCCTGTCAGATTGCTTTCTGGCTGCCTGATTTGATTTATTTACTTATTTTTAGCGTTGCCATCTGCATTAGAAGTGACAAATGCAGGAAAGCGACAGTTGATGATAATTTATATAAAGCCGTCTCAGATTTTAAGCAGCTTGAGTTGGTGAGGAGATGGTTCAAGTGACAATTGTGCCGATGATTAAGAGAATGAAATGTTTCAATGAAATCAAATCTTGTGGCTGATTTGTTAAAATGTTCTCTCTTCTTCTGGTTTATTTGTCATTGCAGTATTTCTTCTTCCTGCTGTTGATCTTCTTGATTGAACTGGTGGCTGGAGTTCTGGCTTACGTGTACTATCAGAGGGTAAGTTCTGAAAACTTATTTTTGACTTCAACTTCACATTAAGGTGAACTTCATAAAACTGAATTCCCAGTGAGTTATTTCTTACGCTTGACTGTAAATAAACAGCCTGTGGGCTACAAAGAAACCTAACCGTATGTAGCACATTTAATAGATTTCTTCATTTTCTCAACCTATCATTGTTTTTCATTTTTAGCTGAGCGAGGAGCTAAAGCAGCACCTGAACCACACAATGACTGAGAATTATGCCCAACCAGGAAAGGAGACGATTACATCTGCAGTGGACAGACTACAACAAGATGTATGGAATATATTTTTAAAAAACCACTAAGAACCTTTTGTCTCCCTAAGGATGTACAGTCAAGTAGTTTATTTATATACTGTACATCTATCAATATTCAATCTGAAGTAGTTTACTGTTTTATCTTAAATGGTAGTAGAAAACAATATTGATTGTTCTGTGTATTTTATTTGGGTTTAAACAAAGATATATTCCTAAATTTATAAGAAAAAGGAGAAAAGTAATCCCTGCAAATTAAGTGAGTGTTAGTTGTAAGTCACACAACAGGTTTAACACAAGCTTGATATTAAGAAGTGGATTTAATTTAATGGTAACTAGGGAAATTGCATTTCCTGTGAAAATGCAGTGTGGATGCTTATTGCTGAAGAATTTGCTGAAAAATAGTTGAAATTAGCTAAAGACATGTTGAAACGTAGCTGCAATTGGAGAAGTTAGCAGAAGAAAGCAGAAAGAACACATATTTGCTAAATTAGAGTTAAATAAGCAGAAATGATCACAAAAATGAGTAAATTAGCAACAAACAAAAAAAGCTGAAATTAGCACAAAAAAATTGTTAAAAAGCAGCTGCAAAGGCAGAAAGAAGCTACCAAGAGGAAATGGAATGAGCTGAAATGAGCTTAAGATTAGATATTGGTTGAAAAACTAAATTGACCACAAAACAGCTCAAAAGTAGCTGAAATAGCTGTAAAAGTTATAACTAGCAGAAAAAAGCTAAAAGGGGCTGAAATTAGCTGAAAGAAGTTAATTAATCTGAAAGTAGCAGAAATTACCAAAAATAACCAATTTCTCTGAAAACGGCTGAAAAATGCTAACAAAAGTTGCTGAAAGGAGTTTAGATTAACAGAAGGAAGCAGAAAGAACACATTTATGCAATTTGACTGAAAGAAGTAGAAATGAGCACTAAAGAGTGTATGTTGTATTTTATGTGAAAAAAGCTGAAATTAGCACCAAAAAACCAGCTGAAAAGTAGCTAAAAATTTCTAAAAGAAGTTTAAATTACCAGAAAGACGTGGAGAGAGCACATTTTTGGTGAATTAGGCTGAGAAAAGTTTAAATGAGCGCACAAAATGTGGAATTATCAGAAAAAGCTAAAATGAGCATAAAACAGCTGAATAGTAGCTGAATTAGCAGAAAAAGCTGAAACTTGCAGAAGTAACAAGCTAAAATCAGCAGAAATAAGTTAAAGGTGCTATGTGTAACTTTCTGTAGAGTGCAGAACTTAGAAAAATTTTCAACAGGCAAAGCATTCTGATCCCTCCCCCTCAGAGCCATATATGGCTCTGAGGGGGAGGCTCTGCTGAAATTCAAATTCAAGCTCTGTTTTTATTGGCTGATTCAAATTCAAGCTCTGTTTTTATTGGCTGGTTACAAACTCTGTTTTTATTGGCTGGTCATTGTCCGGGTCACTCTGTGTTTTTAGTGTTTTTATAAATGCTGATAGAGAAGCAAGGGGACTATAGTTTTTTTCAGAGATTACTTTGTCTAACATCAGTCTGTCAGTAGATAGTGACAGAGTGAAGAAATATGTTAAATATATATTGTTAGAAAAGTTACAGACTGCATTACAAAGTTACATAGTGCAGCTTTAAAGAAGCACAACAATTTTGTAGTTAGCAGAAATAATCTAAACGGAGCACAAAACAGCTGAAATAAACAGCCGAAAGTAGCTGAAAAAAGTTTAAATTTGCACAAGGAAGCTGAAAGAAGCTGAACCAGAGCAACATTTGAAAGGATCAGTAAAAGCTTGTAAACAGATGTAAAGATTTGAAGGATGTAAAATGAACTCAATTAATTTTCTTTGAGAAAAAATGTGGCAGAAAATATTTCAAAAAGCTAAAGTTGCACCAATACCAAAAGTCATCGCACCCCTCTCCTGAACGAGCTGAACATTTTGATTTATGGTTTGTTGAAATAGCACAAAAATTGTGGAACGAGAAAGATGCTGAAAAACGTACGGAAGAAAAATGGATCACAATAGAGAGAATGCTTCATAAACGTTCACACTATTAAACTATTAGTTGTTGAATCAATATATGATCAACTATTTCCATGTGCTCCTTTTCATTAAACTCTGCTTTCATTCTCTGCGTCTTCAGTTCAAGTGCTGTGGCAGCAACAACTTCCAGGACTGGCGGCAGAGTGTGTTCATTTTGTCAACACAGGCAGAAAACCGAGTGGTGCCTGACAGCTGCTGTAAAACAATCACTCCGCTGTGCGGCAAGAGAGACCACCCCTCCAACATCTACAAGGTGGAGGTTAGTAACAGGCCACAATACGTTTTTTTGGTTGTGTACTCAGAATTTATCATGTTCAAAAACAAAGTCATAGTGTGTCAGTCATGTTCCAAATCTGACTCAGAAGTTTATTTTTACTTTTACATCAAAATTTTGGGAAGTTTGTGATATTACTTTCATCAGTCAAACGACCTGAGAGTGTCTGCCCGTTCTGTCAACCTTCATATGAACGTCACATCTGACAAACCGATTATTTAAACCTTGCTCTTCATAACAAGGAACGTAAAATGCAGATTTGAAAGAAACTGGCCCTTTTTTAAAGTGGGTTTCAGGATTGCCAGCGTTAAACTGGTTTATTAATCCTTTCAAATGATAAAATCATCTTTTTTTTCAAATTAATCAGCTGATAAGACCGAACATTAAAATCTGACATACTGTATATTTGCTTCTTTTTTTCATTTAGACCACAAAATCATCCTAACTGCTTGGCAGCTTCGTGCTGTTTTGCATTGCAGTTATCTGCTACTGATCAAATAATAAAACACATCTGACAGAACACTGTTCACGCTGCTTGTGCCTCATTTGTGGCACAACCAGCGTTAGTGTGTGCTTACCACCAACAGTCAGCTTTGTGGTTGTTTGTAGTTAAATTTGTTTGAATTCCTACCAAATAGACCAAATATAAATATGTTTTTGCAGCAGAGGATGCTCAGGCCTGAGAGAGACTTTACATCATTGTGCATGTTTATTTTAGTTCCTTTTTGTTACCGTGCTGAACCACATGAATGTTCGATTGATGTAAAATTAACTTTTTCTAAACCATTTCAGACAAACCACCCTTAAAACCACAAAACAAGTAACTATGCAGAAAGTAAAATCATCTGTGCTGTATTGTTTTAATGTAGCAGTATTAAATGAAATCACTCAAACATTATTTTCAAAGCATAATATTGTCAGTAACTTTGAGTTTTCCTCTGCAGGGGGGTTGCATCAGTAAGCTGGAGCAGTTTCTCGCAGACCATCTACTGGTCATTGGTGCAGTGGGGATCGGAGTGGCCTGTCTTCAGGTAGGTGGGACATGTCATGCAGTAAAGCAGACAAAAGAGCAGGATACATTTCAGCTGGTTTATTCTCAGTACTTCAAGCCAGGTAACATAGTAAGCCTGCTTTTAGCTGTGTTAGTAAAGAGCTGCTCTTTGTTGAACAAACCATAAAGCCCAGATGAATAGGGTTCAGGTTTTCCATTACTGAAAATACAACACGACAGATCAATAACCTCTAAAGAGCATTTTTCATTTCACAGTGGTTTCACTGTCATCATTATTTAATTTTCTTCATTTCTTTTATTTCATTTAGTTGATTCTGAAATGGACTCGAGCGTATAAGCCCAGCAGAACCTAATGACTCACATCAGCCATAACATTATGATCACATACATATTTTTGAGCAAGGTCCCCTTTTGTCAATATATGCAATGGTGACTGAGCTACAAAACTTTATAGTGGGTGACAAATGTTAAACTATTTGTCATCACCTTCTGAGCAGCTCCTCCCAGCAGAACATTACGGTGTAACAAGATAAGCAGGGTCACTCCCTTTACCTGTCAGTAGTCATAATTAGGCCTGTCACAATAACAAATTTTGCTGGGCGATTAATTGTCTCAGAAATTATTGCGATAAACAATAATATTGTTGGAAATTTGACAATAATGAGTAATTATTGTCAAATTTAAGAAGAAATGTTCGTTAATTTGTTTTTGTGTGTAGTGCCTTGTTTCAACCACCTGATGGCAGTATAAGACTGTTTGAACCGAAGGATGGATAGTGAGGGAGCGAGCAACATGTCTCTTTAAGAAAAATAGGCGGGGGAGGCCTCGCCGGGACAAAAAGGAAGGGGCGACATCTCCTTCCATTTTTTTCAGTTCTCAAAATAGCGGATGCTCGGTGTGGTTTGAGCTCTGTAGCATAGCATTTTTCACACAAAGCTTTTAATAAAAATTTAAAAAATCAGTAAACAAGTTCTCAGCTTTTTTTTGCAGAAAAAAACAATTTTTTACATGAAGGCACGGGTTTCAACCGTGAATTTTGGAGCATCGACAAGACAGAGTTTTTTTTTCCCCACGGTCGCTCTTTTAGCTTAGCTCGTAGCTTAGCTTTTCAGCTTAGCTGCTTTTAATGATCCAAAAATGCTATTCTGGACGGTTAAGACAGATTTTAAAGAGAAAAGAGAACGGTAGGGGTCAGTGAAGAACACTGGAGTTGAGACTTCTGTCATCCAGTGTCTTCAGTAGAAAGAGAGAGACGAACGAGCGAAGATGAACGATAAAGCCAATAAATGAAAATGAGGTTGATAATTTTCATTTAGCGTGTTATTAATTGATTTATTGTTTATTGTGACAGGCCTAGTCATAATGTTATGATTGATTAAAGTTTTTAGTAGATGTCAGAGAATTAAACATGAAAGAAAAAATACAAAATAGTTTTTTTGTTGTTGTTTAATGCGTAGACTTGTAACAGTTAAAGATAACCAGTTGCGTAATAATTGCAAGGTACAGTACACTGAACAAAAATATAAAAGCAACACTTTTGTTGAGATAATTCATCCACCTCACAGTGTGGCTTATCAAGATGCTGATTAAACAGCTGAGCACAATAAAAGGCCACTCTAAAAAGTGCAGTTTCATCACACCGCACAACGACACAGATGTTGGAAGTTTGCAGTACAGTAATCATGCTGGCTGAGCAGCATCTTGATGTGACACAAAGAAACGGACTGTGCAGACTAATCCCTAAAAGATGCACAAAAATATAAAATAATAACCTGTTGTATATTTCAAATATTTGCTTCTCCTTTTCCCCCCTAGTTTAACTCATCTCTCATGAACTCTCATTTTGTCTGTGGTACATGTCATACTGACCGGTCATTATGTTTATGTTTCGATTAATATCCAGTAATTGTACTCTAACCTGACGTATGTGTGATGAAAATGTCTGTGTTGTTGTTTGGTCTCTGTAGCTGGCCGGGGCACTCTTGACAGCCTGCTTTATCTATCTGCTCTATAAGGAAGAGGAAGAGGACTTTGGTGCATTATAATTTGGCTCTAGAGCTCCTTGATGTTGTTAATCAAACGGATAGACCAGGTTGGAGGGCATTGTGGGTATTTGCACGTTTGTCCTTGTTTGACGGCCTGCTGTTTGTGAGAGCTGCAGTTCTGCATGTCTACTAAATATTCTAAATTATTTCTGTGTGTTGTGAAGCATGCTGCTTTGCTTTGGCTTCATAATAAAATCTTCTGCTCACACGTTATGATAACGAGCCATTATAGATGTTGAGAAGGTGAGAACCTGAGAAAGGTCAGGCAGAAATTATTACTTCACGCTGCTTCATTCTGTTAAGTGTCTGTTGACAGGAAGAGAAAAATGGGTATACTAGGCAGATCATGCAAGCAGATATTAGATTAAAAAATGCATTTGGTATAAAGTATACTGGATATTTAACTTTAAAGGTTTCCGAATTGATGAAATGCTGTTAATAATTCACCATGCATTTTCTAATACTATCACTTTCTATTGCTTTAAAGTGCAAGCTTTCATCTTGTTTCTATAGTTACTTGCTCCTAAGCTGCAGAAACAACTTTAAGAAGCTTTCAGATATACTGTACACTTCTTTCATTCAAATATAGTTGCTCATTTGTCTAAACCAGCTCTGTCACATAGTTGCCTTTTAAGACGCTCTTGTCAACAAAAATAAAGCTTAACCCCCACAAAAAGTATTTGTCCTACTTATAGAAGAGAAAATACTTCCACATATATTATTTCAGGTAGATTAGAATCAAAACAAGTGTAAAACTTGCTTGAGCAGAGACGTTGACAGGCGATGCTGAGTCACTTGATGAGGCTTTTAGAGGCTCAAAGATGGAATTTGGGCACATGCCTGTTCATCCATTAGGCCTGATGGGGTCAGTGGTGTTGTGCACAATCTGTTCTGCAGCTATTACCGTTTTTCTTGAACCTCACCTGAAATATTACAGCATTTTGTTGTGTTATTCATCTCAGTTTTAATAGGATGTTCTTGTTGTGTCTTGTTTCATCAGCCTCAGCTCAATCTAACAGTTACATGTTTGGTGATTTTTGTTGATTATTATTATTTTAAAACAAGATCTTAGGAGTAAAATTGTTATATTTACAGTATTGTTCTGTATCTTCACTTTGAAAGTGAGTTATGGTTTGGAGACCTTTTATCTGCGAGGAAGAAAAATACTAATATTAATATTTGTGCATAAATGTGCTTTTCCTTCTTCTACCACCCTCTGATTATTTTTTTGTTTGCTCATGCAAGTCTGTGCACACATGCTGTTGTTGAAGTGATGCTTGCTTGACTCCTGACATCCCCATAGTAACCAGCTCCACACTTCCCAGTGATTTCCACCTCGCCTCACATTTAAATCTTCTCTACAGCACATTCAGCAACATTTATTCATTTTGACACAACACTTGCTGTTTTCAGATCTGTGGGATGGTTTTCACCTGCTTCTTGTACAGAAGGATCAAGATGGACCCTTACTGAGCCCCACCTGGCCCCCAATAAATCGCCTTCAACACGCAGATGGAGCACAGACTAACATCTAACCTCTGGATTGGGCTGATAATCCAAGACAAGGGCACAAATACTCACACACATACGCTACTCATGTACTCGTAATATAAACTCTCAATATACTCAAACACATACTCTACTCATCATCATTACAACCAGAATTGGATCAAACTGGTTTGTCATAGTTAATTCTGATTGGTTGACGGAAGCATTTTGTTTGTTTTACGCATGATATGATCAGAGCTGAGCTGAGAAAACAAGTGAAGTTCTAAAGAAATGAAATAATTTACTAACATTTGCCAGTTAGCAGATATATTGAATGGGGTTTGGTCTTTTACTGGGAGTTACCGTAAGTACTGTAATAGTTGCAAAAGCGCCATATGCACTTGTTACCGTTTAAATTAATTTTTTACACACTACTTTTGGGATTCTGCTGCCAGTAAATTATTTTGTGCTAACTCTGTCTTAAAATTGTAATGAAAACTGACAAAACAACATAATGAACTATGAAACGAGAAGTAATTATATTTATAATCATTTGTGTTTTCCTGATAACAGTAATTGAGCTGTATGATAATCTGAGTTCTTTAAATCTAGGTTTATTGCTCCACCTAGTGGCTGGAACTAATCTGTTAAAGTGAAAACATAAACTCATTCAAATTATTATTTTTTTTTTACTGTTTACTATTACCATCTTCTGTAAATATCTCATTTTACCACAGATGATTTGTTCTCCACAATTAAGTTGATTATGTGCACCAAAGAAAGTCACGGCAAGTTGTATTTCCTACCTGCAGTGTTGAATTTTATCACTTTTGCCTTATTTTTTAAAATAATTAATAATGTATATGCTACAAGTATTAAACCCTAATATGTTTGTGCTCGGTACATGTTTGTGTTTTTGTTTTACCATTTGAATTTATTATGAGAGTAAGACGTCTTTGCCAGGACTAACTTATCTTTAAAAGGGATTTTCCATGATTTTTATGTATTCTGTTGTTTTCCCGATAAACGTCCTAAAGAAGAACAACACCATCGTGTGCTTTAACTCCTAGCATTTTTAACAAAAAAAAGATCAGAAGCTTGTAAATATGTTTGATTTCTTTTGCATTGATTTTTAAAAAATAAAAGTAAAATGTTTATTATTGTCCTAAAGACTGTGTCATGATAACAACTGACAGTGCTTTACAACAGTAAAGTTATTACAGTGTAACGTTTAGCTAAATGCAGTTTTTAAATTTAAACCTGAATCAAGTTATTCCTGGAGGTAAAGACAGTACTGTAGTTATGTTTTCTAAACCAGTGATTCCCAAACATTTTAGTTTCTGACACACAAAATGACAAAAGCTCACGATCCCATCTATTGCTGTTCAAACGTACGGTACACACTTTTCTAATAGTTGCATGAAACAAGGACAGAAAT
>JBBPBX010014008.1:0-14945 GCA_038048925.1 Garcialebias charrua | reverse complement strand
ACACCCACGAGGCCTGTCCAGTCTGCTTGGGTATGCTTCATGCAAAATCAGCACTGGATGCACCCGACTTTTGCCCACACTGCAGCCTCATGATGGATGCGGTGCTGCGGCATCGGTTTTACCTCATCGCCAAAGCCATGAGCTCTTCAGCGACACCAACGGACACGGAACACCACAGAGCCCCTCACTCCCACGCCGGAGTTGGAGAACATGGTTCTACGTGACAGCACACGTGTTGAATGGGGCGACAGCCCTGGCGTGCTGGCTCCCATGGCGGACCTAACAGTCGAATTCAACACCCGGGGCATGATGAACGAGGACGAGATCTCGATTTCAGCCTCGGGCTAATTTTCAACGGAGGAGGCGGACGTGGAACTGGAGGATCAGGGTGAAGATCTCTCCCAGACCCCAGTACCTATGTTCCCGGAAACTGAATTTTCCATCCCTGCTCTGTTCAACTTGTGCCACAGAGCAGCAGACACATTGCACATCCCATGGCCTGAATCTTCGCCTCGCCAACAGGTCACGAGGCTGGTAGGAAACTATTTTTACTCAAAGCAGTAGGCCGCCACAATATTAAGTTCATTATTACTTAAATATAATTATTGTTTGAAATGATTTTTTATTTTAAAAAGGGGCAGACATAATAAGATATTTTCTTCTTCTGCCGCCTTTCATTTTATATTTTCCTTTTATACAAGAAACGTGTTTGTTGTGTGTTCTTTTTTTATAAAATGAATAAATAAATAAATGAAAAGATGCCCGTGTTCCCGGACTTTCTGACAGTACTAACGTGCACCTGGACTCAGCCACGAGCCCCTATGCTTCTCCCCCTCTCACAGTTCCTCGACGTGGATGGATGGATGAAGTGGGAATAGCTAACGTGCCTCAGATCGAGGACACACTAGCGTCTCACCTGGCTCCTAAATCATCAGGAACAAAACCAACTCTTCCGAGCAGGCTTGTCGAGCTTCAGCGTCTCTTCTCGAGAAATGTAACAGGGCTCAGGGACTCACGGCATGCGCCATGAACACGTCCGCCTTAATGCAGGCTTACCTAGCGGAAAAGCTGCAACAACTCCAAACAACAACGGACAAGCAGGCAGCTGCCGACTTGCTGGATGAAGCCTGCAGAGCAACATACTTTGTACTCCATATGATGGGGACAGCCACTGTTGCACAGGGCAGGGAGATGGCGGAATTGGTCCTCGCGATCTGCCACCTCTGGTTTACTCTGACGGATCTCCCGGAGGGACAGAAGGTGCCTTTTCTCCACCACTTGATAGAGCCGACGGGATTATTTGGTAAAGCTTTGAAGTGAATTCAGACCAAGCTGGACCAAAGACGCAGACAGGCGGAAGCTCTCTGGGTGGCCATTTCCCGGAGAAGCTTCGCCCCCCCCAAGGGAGTCTGCTGGTAGCAGACCTACGCAGTCTCGGCACCACTCGGCAACCCGTGCCCCACCGCAGAAGCGGCCAGCATACGAGGAGGAGCCCAGGCAAAGACCCCCACAGGGCCCACCTCGTACCGAGCACGCATGGAGCAAAAACAGGTTTGTCCCCCGCCAGACGACCAAGCACAGGGCCTCCTCTGCGAATCGTGACAACAGACAGAAACGTGCCTGATGAACCAGGACCACGTTTTCACATTACAGGGTCACCCGCCCACGTGGTAATGGGAATGATCCCTTCATGTCCAGACTTTGCTTGTAACACAGTACAATCAGCTGGTTTATTTACAGCATGCACAAATCATGCTTTTTCTGCTGTGAGTGACATAAAATCCTGTACGTCATTGCACATAAGCACGAATAAAGTTCATGAAACAGCTCCTCTCTGTTTTATTGACAAAAAAAAAATACATCAACACAAATCAGGTCTTTCTGACCTGGAAGCCGTCATAAAGAGAGAGAGCCTTTTCCCCCCTCTCTCTCACGACCCACAAGGTATTAGCATAATTGATAAACCCCAGCAGAGTGCCTCTGCAATGAGCAGACACAGAGGCATCTGCGAACCCCCCTCCCCACACCTTTAAGGAAGACAGGTGGGGAGGGTCACGTGCTCAAGACCTGGTTCCATTGTGAACAATGGGAGAGCCAATACACTAACCAGACAATCATGTGACATGGCCGCACCTCAGAGAGGCGAGCGGACAGAGTCTGACAACAGGGGGGCTACATCAGACACCCTCAGGCAGCAACATTCACACCTCCACAACAATGACTGTGTTCAGCCTGTTGTGGATGAAAACATGTCAGAGCTGAATCAGATTTCTCTTCCTGTTTTCCAAGAGGGACTGAACTCTTTGGCTGTGTCTCAATTCAGGGGCTGCATCCTCATGAGGACCCAGCCTAGCTGGGCCGAGTAGGCCACGCACTCACAAGGCCGGGTGGGCTGAGCAAAACTGCTGAAATGGGACGGTCTAGCCTTCAGGTTTGCCGGCCTTGAAGTGGGTGGGGCGTTCTCTTGAAATGGGTGGGAAGTTCTTGTGTGCGCGCTTGGTGTGTGTGTGTGGAAAGAGAAGGGATCCCGCTAAAATATATTACTAAGCTGAATACATGTATATATAGTGTTTCTGAGTTTACTGTATGTTAAGAACTGATTACAAATCAGCTTATTTTACACGTGCGTAGCAAGGATTTTCTGAGGGGCGATCTGTTAAAACCCAGAGTGGACCTACGAAATGCAAGTTGTCCAGTAGCTCAACTGGTTAAGCATCCCACGATTGGCGCAGAGATACTTTTCTCGAAGCTGGTTCGAATCTCACTCGGTACGGTTAAAACTTATTTTACGTTTGTCTTTTATTGGATAAAAAAACGAGGACTGAGATTAAAAAGAAGGAGTTTGTGAAACTCCTTCTTTTTTTTATCCAATAAAAGACAAACGTAAAATAAGTTTTAACCGTACCGAGTGAGATTCGAACCAGCTTCGAGAAAAGTATCTCTGCGCCAATCGTGGGATGTTTAACCAATTGAGCTACTGGACAACTTGCTTTTCACAGGTCCACTCTGAGTTTTAACAGATCGCCCCTCAGAAAATCCTTGCTACACACGTGTAAAATAAGCTGATTTGTAATCAGTTCTTCAAAAACAGTAAACTCAGAAACACTAATATATATTCAGCTAAGACATTTTTTTGTCGTTTCTGTAGTTACATTTTAATGAGATATATTCGCTCTGAGGTTGTTTGAGATGACTAAATAAAGGTTGAATGAATATTCGCGCTGAGGTTGTTGTCAGAACGAGCTGATGACTCAACAACACGCAGCAGCCCCGACCCTGCACGCAGAAAGTCCCACCCCCCGCAAAATCTCTGCTGGCGCTATGAATTCTGGGATAGCCTCCGTCTTGAAGGTTCCACGGATGCATCCTTCGATTTCGGCAGGAAGTAGGCCGCATTCCTCGGCCGCATGAGGAGGAGTCTTCGAATTGGGACAGTCCTCCGCGCGGGGCAATGACGTATGCGGCCGACAAATGCGCACTCATGAGGATGCAGCCCCTGAATTGAGACACAACCTTTATCATCAAATAATCTAAAGTCTGCCAAACCAAAAGGAACACCCCCACGCTCTCACGGGGCAGCTGATCCTTTATCATTAATGAGGGACATGCAATGCCCGACCAGTACTCAGACAGCACATATCATCATTGGGCAGCACGGTGGCACAACTGGTAGAGCTGCTGCCTCTCAGCGAGAAGGTTGCCGGTTCAAATCCCGGTCCGGGGCCTTTCTGGGTGGAGTTTGCATGTTCTCCCCGTGCATGCGTGGGTTTCCTCCGGGTACTCCGGTTTCCTCCCACAGACCAAAAAACATGCTTGTTAGGCTGATTGGTGACTCTAAATTGACCCTAGGTGTGAGTGTGAGAGTGGATGGTTGTTTGGTGTGAGTGAGACAGGTCCCTCTTGTAAATGAGTCCCCGTGACTCAACGAGGCTAGCCTGTATAAATAAAGGTTGAATGAAAAAAAAATCCTCCCGTTGTGTGCTGATCCAAAACTGCCTTCAAAAATAATTCCCCCAGAGGGGGACACACGGACCTCGGTCGGTTTACCTGGTGCCAACGCTCCATTAAAGCCAAGGACCAGTAAACTGGACCATCCCAGGGAACAGATTGGAGTTAGGAGATCTGCTCATTGACATAACTCGCAGCCTCACAACAGGACTCCAAATTTGGAAGAGGAAAATATATTTTCCGCTCCAAACCTGTCGAATAAAGTTGACAGGTTACATCGGCCCTCAATTAACCCTGAGCAAGGTAACTTGGGAGCACACCAGCAGGGAGGCCTTCCTAATCTGGTTGACCCCCAGAGGTTAACAGCCTCTGTGTCACCAGAAGGGGCAATACAACCACTTAGGCCAGGAACTGCCAAAAGCCTCAGCTTGTTGGCTGAAAAGAACAGGTTGATGGTGTCAGGCTTGCCAGAAAATGTGGTATTGACCATACAAAATGCCCGTGCTGGTTCAACACAATCTTTATACGCACAAAAGTGGCACATTTTTGAAGCCTGGTGCTCAGAAAGAAATATTATTTCTTATGCATGCGACTTGGCTCAACTCCTGACTTTCCTTCAGGATTTACTGGAAAAAGTTAGTTCTTATTCAACGATTAAAGTTTTCCTATCAGCGATTTCAGCCTATCACGAAGGCTGGGGATACAAGACACCCGGAGCACATCCAATCATAATAAGATTTATGAGGGATGTCCTTTGGACTAAACCACCCAGCAGGACCCTGACCCCTGGTTGGGATCTTGGCCTGGTCCTGGGGGCTCTCTGTGATCCTCCATTCGAGCCACTGAGCAAGGTTAAGATAGATTTACTATCTTATAAAACTGCTCTACTCCTGGCACTTTGCTCGGCGAAGCGCGTGGGTGACCTCCATGCACTGTCTGTACATCCAATGTGTACCAGATTCGTCCCTGATGGGTCAAAGGTCACACTAAGGCTTAATCCCGCATACACTCCCAAGATCTTGACTCTGAACCATAGGAGTCTAGATTTTGATCTCTCCTCCTTTCCACCTGCCCCTGTCATCACTCAGGAACAGGAAAGGCTACAGGCTCTCTGCCCAGTGAGGGCTTTACGCACCTACATGCAGAGAACAGCCGAATGGAGGAAAACAAACCAACTGTTCGTCTGCTTTGCAGCACCTGCTACAGGGAGAGCCCTATCAAAACAACACCTCTCACATTGGGTGACTGAGGCCATTAAAAGGGCCTACAATAGCAAAGGTCAACAGGTACCCTCTGGAGTGCATGCTCACTCCACGAGGGGCTTGGCCACTTCCTGGTCATTATTTAAGGGTGTGCCAGTTGCAGAAATCTGTGCTGCTGCGAATTGGAGCTCATTATATACATTTGCAAAGCATTACAGTTTGGATGTTACTGCAGGTGACGTCAATCAGGCTGTCCTTTCTAACACACAGTACTGTAGAAAGTAGCCTTGAGTTGCCTGTTGGTCGAAGGCAGACGTTCACTCTAGCATGCATTTTACTGAGCATTTCAAGGGCGTGAATGGATTACGTTCCCATAGCAAGTATGTTGCACCGAGAGACCAACTGAAAGGGAACTGAAAGTTATGCACCATAACTCATGTTCCCTGAAGGAAGGGAACGAGGTGCAACATAGCTGGCCCTTTTCAATGCTGAAAGCTCGGTGAAGTGCAACTTTGGAGAAAGATGGAGGGGCGCAAGCCGCTTAAGTACCCAGAGGGCGGGGCCTCTGGCGCGGCAGTGACGCCCCTAGCCGTTAAGGCGTGAGTATATTCCTTCAGGTAATCGCGCGGGGGCGCAATTCCCATAGCAAGTATGTTGCACCTCGTTCCCTTCCTTCAGGGAACATGAATTATGGTGCATAACTTTCAGTTTGTGTTATTGCTCTGGACCGATCTGAATTACCTGATAAAGGTTGTTTAAATAATGCTGTTAGCTGTCTTTGCACCAAGCTGCTTTTCTTGTTTGTAGAAGAGACGTTCATGTTCAGATTATGTTGTTTCAAGAGCGATAACAAGTTAGACGTGTTGCCTGCTGCAGATCCAATCTCTGTGAAACAATGTCAACACACAGCTTTGGATTTGTAAACATATTTTAACAAGAAAGCCAGAATGTTCCCAAACAGGAGACCGCAACCAAAGACATAAATATGTTTACGTTTAAATTGTTTATCTCTATGACTGCAACCAGATGCTAGGCTGCTACTTCTATGTGCTACAAGATAATATTGCCGTGCTGAAACACGCTTAGGAATTTTAGTTCCTCGGCAGACAATCTCATGTTAATAACATTTAATGAGTGAAAAAAATGACCCAAACAGTACTAATGTGGACCGAACCGAACGTTCCGTACCAAAACTGTTTGGTACAGATACTGAGCTAAAATGTAGCTTGGTAGTAGCTGAGGGTCATTCATAACACAGACTGTAAACGCTGACAGAACCTGAGGGTGAGACCCTGAGATAAATCTTTGGCTTGAAAGATGACAAGCAATATGCCTTTCTTTAGGGAATGCTAGTTTCATTTATTATCATTTAGATGTTTAAAATTCCAATTTACTTGTCAGCTTTGTATTGACTACCCTGTATCTGATAATTATTTTTTTCCTGTTAACTGCATTTCTCACGTCTGAGCGCTGCAGCTGTATGAAAGTCGATGACGGAGTATTCTATATGTGTAAAGTTAATGACTATGATACACTATCCCCCTCTGTGATCCTGTTTTCCTTCCTCAGCAAATCGCTTCTTCCAGATCCACTGAAGGCACCAAAACAACTTTTCCCCTTCCTTCTGAGAAATAGATATTCAACAAAAAGCCAATCTGCAGCTTCAACCCCAGTAAATATCTTATACATTATTTCAGGGAGTGCCAAGGAAGAGTGAGAATTGAGGAGAAAGTAATCCATTATAATAGAGCCGTCTTGAAATTATTGGCAACTCCACCTCCGTGCTCCTCTTTTTGGTTTTATATAAGACACAACATGCAGTCGTGATGTGTGTGTCAGCACAATACTGTAAATAATAAAAGAGCCACGCTTGTGATTGGAGTCGGCAAGAAATAGCTTTGAGGGGAGAGAATATTTATTCACTTTAATGATCAAGCCCTTTATTGACTTCTTAGAAAATCCAATATTCAGCCTGCGAGGCAGAGAGAATCTTTCTCACAGTGCTGCAATTTCATGATGGTCTCTGGGACAATAAGCATTTATAACCCTCAAACTGACATCAAACGCAGACTCATACAGACATCTCTGTGGACATATTTGTGCAGACGCTGATGTATTGTTTCTGTGCATCTGAACAGACGCTTGAATGTTTGTCCTGAGCAATTTGTGGCTAAACATGTTTGTTTTTTCAAACATTTTTACACAATGTTGCCCGTACTTAAACAGCTGTACAAAAGCCTATAGAGAAAAAGTAGAACTTCCTGTCACCTCATCCATAAGGTCACACCTGGTTTTCTCTCCCTCTTGTTCCCAATGTTGTACGCTATCAGCTCCCATAGCACCGCCACTGCCAAGAATGAGACAAAACATGATTTTGTCTGGCAGCCTGTTTTTGGCGCTGCATGGATACATGGTAATCCAGCTGCCAGTGGGGAGCTGGAGGAGGAAGCTGCGAGTCAGGAGAAGAGGAGCGTCAGAGAGAGTCAAAACAAAGAGAGAAAGATGGAGAAAGTATAACAAGGGAGGCAGACAACACATACATAGTTGCACATATTACAATCGCTGTGCAGAGCAACATCTTGAAATGCAATGGGGAATTGTCTGTTTAATTTTCTGTGCTCATTCTTAGTTTATTACTTAAATATTCCTGGTAAAATATGACAACCCCCAATATATGACTATAAATACAAAATACTACATGTACTGTAACTGATGCTCTGACAGATTTTCTTATCAGTTGGCTGTCTTATGAATGGTGCAAGTTTAGATCTAATATTTGTTTTATATGACATGTAGGCCTCGCTGATCTGAGCTTATTCATGTCATTTTGACACAAGGAAAAATAATGTATTAATTATTTTGAGTTCAACAACTGATGAAATGTACAAGTGATATGTATTATTAATATTATTAGTTTATTATTATTGTTACATAGTATTATTATTATTATTATTATTATAATTATTATTTTTGTTGTTGTTGTTGTTGTTGTTGTTGTTGTTGTTGTTGTTGTTAATGTTGTTGTTGTTGTTATATTGTAAATATGATTAATTTGATAGTATTAGACGTATTATTACTATACACACGTGTATCACAGATTACTGTACAATACCTAAAGGTATACCAAGGACTTTTGCTTTTAAGTCATATACATTTCACTCTGCTACTGTCTTTACTTACTCTGCCCAACCTGTTTTGTATTTGTAATTATTTTTTCTATCCTTAACTTGTGTTTTTTTTTTGTCTTTCAGGTACACCTGGACCTATATGTGGACCTACCATTCTGTGTTTGTTTGTTTCTCCTTTCTGTCCTCTCAAACCCAGCCAGTCAAAGCAGATGGCCGCTTTTCCTGAGACTGGTTCTGCTGGAGGTTTCTTCCTTTTAAAATTGAGTTTTTCTTTTCCACTGTTGTCATTGTGCTTGCTCAGGATGGGAGACTGCAACAAAGCCAAGATTACACTTGTCTGCTGGCTTCCTTAGATAGAGAACTTTTCTAATTGGCTTTTCTATGTTTGTGGATATTCTTGTAAAGTGCCCTGAGACAACGTTATTGGGATTTGGCGCTATATAAATACAGTAAACTGAACTAAATTGATAAAATGTTCAAAATAAACACAGAAGAATTTTTTTATTTTTTTATTTTTGGCGGGGGTCAAAAAATGACTGATGGGATTCATTAGTGAAAAATAAACAGGAATTACAGCATTACAGAATTACTTAAATTACAGCAGAAAACTTAACAAAACAATATTTATAGCATTACTAATAAAAGCAAGAAAAGTGAAATGCACACTTCTTTAAAATGTTGCATCTTCTGTAATTCAGAAGCACCTGTCGGACTGTGCTTGTTAGTAATTGCATGAGTTTTGCAAATAAATTCATTGACAGCAGCTATGGGTCCATGCAGGCAGACGGAGGATCGTGGAGACAGCTGCCATGACAGGCCTGAGCCCCGGGCTGGAAGGACTGAACCACGATGGCAGGATGGCAAGGCAGCGACACAGAAAACTCCACACGTGTCGCGGTCATACCCGTACGGTGAATGTGCAGTGTAGGCGCAAAAAAAGGTTAAAACAGAAACAACAGGAACAAAAAAAGATGAGTTCACTGGGAGCCTGTGAAGCTGCGACTCGGCTGAGCGCGGCCATCTTGGATATTTCTGGTCCGGTACTGATCCTGGGTAAAATTCAGGCTAGTATCGCTGATACCAATACTAGTACTTTGTGCAAATACCATACCACTTTATTTATAAAGCACTTTAAACAGTGACAGTGCACACCAAAGTGATGTACTGGACCAGACAGACCGAGCAACAGATTACGTAACAGCAACACGCCTAATGTGTCAGGTAAACCTAAAACATAAACCAATGTATTCAAATCAAAGCAGTTTATAGAATATGTGCCACACACTTACCCAGGCGGAAGAGAAAGTAGTTCCCCTCAACCGCTTATCATTTAGACAAGTAGTTACTTTCCACCTTCTTCTGACTGAAGTGTCACAAGAATCAATAGTTTGATTTAAGAATCGATTCTAGAGCAAAAAGTTCTGGTATCAATATTTAGTATTGATCTGCACATCACTGGCACACCCCTCACCTTTGACCTGGGCTTGGGACCAGAACCAGAGATGAGGCCGACCTGTGCAGTTTGTGGGGTAAACACCACGCTGGGCGATCTACAGATGTTCTGCAGCAGATGTTTTATGGTTCTGACCCGATGACTCGGTTCCAGCCTCGGCAGTCAGGGGGAGGGGCTTCAGATGAGTCCATATTTGGTGCTTTTCACCGACTTCACAGAGCAAGTGTGTGGACTGAATGTCTCATTTCTCTTTGTCTTCCTGTGCAGAAGCTGAGGACAGAAGACGTGAAGACGCGTCCAGGCTTTTCTGAACTACACCGTCATCAGGGGACATGCACGGGACGTGTGGTTGCCACGGCGACCATTTACATCCCGCTCTTTTTGCTTTTCCCACACGGCTGGTGGAAAATGGCCGCCCAGGTGGAGGATTGTTGAGACGAGAGACGTTCTGCTGACAACTGCTGGACGACAACACTACAAGGACTGGACGTATTTATTGTCTCCTCCACTTTGAGTCTTTCAGACTGCTGTCAGGTCCCCCAGGTCCTGATCGTCCAGCCAAGGGACCCCGTCATGTGACCCCCCCCCCCCTCTTCCTCGGGTGGACAGGAGCCTCGGTCCACAGCTCAAGTCTTACTCTGATGTAGAAAATGTGAACCTGCAGCCGCCTCTGTGGACGTCTCTGTGGACGTCTCTGTGGACATCTCTGTGGACGTCTCTGTCCTGTTTTCTTTCCCTCCTGACCCTCCACACCTCCTGAGAACCTTTTTGAATAATTTAAAGTGACACTATAGAGAAAAAGCACTTTACCTGTACCTCAGTGGCCTGCTGTGGACACTGTGGACACTGCTGGACACTGTGGACACTGCTGCTGTGGACACTGTGGACACTGCTGCTGTGGACACTGCTGCTGTGGACACTGTGGACACTGCTGCTGTGGACACTGTGGACACTGCTGCTGTGGACACTGTGGACACTGCTGCTGTGGACACTGTGGACACTGCTGCTGTGGACACTGCTGCTGTGGACACTGTGGACACTGCTGCTGTGGACACTGTGGACACTGCTGCTGTGGACACTGCTGCTGTGGACACTGTGGACACTGCTGCTGTGGACACTGTGGACACTGCTGCTGTGGACACTGTGGACACTGCTGCTGTGGACACTGCTGTGGACACTGTGGACACTGCTGCTGTGGACACTGTGGACACTGCTGCTGTGGACACTGTGGACACTGCTGCTGTGGACACTGTGGACACTGCTGCTGTGGACACTGCTGCTGTGGACACTGTGGACACTGCTGCTGTGGACACTGTGGACACTGCTGCTGTGGACACTGTGGACACTGCTGCTGTGGACACTGCTGCTGTGGACACTGTGGACACTGCTGCTGTGGACACTGTGGACACTGCTGCTGTGGACACTGTGGACACTGCTGCTGTGGACACTGCTGCTGTGGACACTGTGGACACTGCTGCTGTGGACACTGCTGCTGTGGACACTGTGGACACTGCTGCTGTGGACACTGCTGCTGTGGACACTGTGGACACTGCTGCTGTGGACACTGTGGACACTGCTGCTGTGGACACTGTGGACACTGCTGCTGTGGACACTGTGGACACTGCTGCTGTGGACACTGTGGACACTGCTGCTGTGGACACTGCTGCTGTGGACACTGTGGACACTGCTGCTGTGGACACTGCTGCTGTGGACACTGTGGACACTGCTGCTGTGGACACTGTGGACACTGCTGCTGTGGACACTGTGGACACTGCTGCTGTGGACACTGTGGACACTGCTGCTGTGGACACTGTGGACACTGCTGCTGTGGACACTGTGGACACTGCTGCTGTGGACACTGTGGACACTGCTGCTGTGGACACTGCTGTGGACACTGTGGACACTGCTGCTGTGGACACTGCTGCTGTGGACACTGTGGACACTGCTGCTGTGGACACTGTGGACACTGCTGCTGTGGACACTGTGGACACTGCTGCTGTGGACACTGTGGACACTGCTGCTGTGGACACTGTGGACACTGCTGCTGTGGACACTGCTGCTGTGGACACTGTGGACACTGCTGCTGTGGACACTGCTGCTGTGGACACTGTGGACACTGCTGCTGTGGACACTGTGGACACTGCTGCTGTGGACACTGCTGCTGTGGACACTGTGGACACTGCTGCTGTGGACACTGTGGACACTGCTGCTGTGGACACTGCTGCTGTGGACACTGTGGACACTGCTGCTGTGGACACTGCTGCTGTGGACACTGCTGCTGTGGACACTGTGGACACTGCTGCTGTGGACACTGTGGACACTGCTGCTGTGGACACTGTGGACACTGCTGCTGTGGACACTGCTGCTGTGGACACTGCTGCTGTGGACACTGCTGCTGTGGACACTGCTGCTGTGGACACTGTGGACACTGCTGCTGTGGACACTGCTGCTGTGGACACTGTGGACACTGCTGCTGTGGACACTGTGGACACTGCTGCTGTGGACACTGTGGACACTGCTGCTGTGGACACTGTGGACACTGCTGCTGTGGACACTGCTGCTGTGGACACTGTGGACACTGCTGCTGTGGACACTGCTGCTGTGGACACTGCTGCTGTGGACACTGTGGACACTGCTGCTGTGGACACTGTGGACACTGCTGCTGTGGACACTGTGGACACTGCTGCTGTGGACACTGCTGCTGTGGACACTGTGGACACTGCTGCTGTGGACACTGCTGCTGTGGACACTGCTGCTGTGGACACTGCTGCTGTGGACACTGCTGCTGTGGACACTGTGGACACTGCTGCTGTGGACACTGCTGCGTGAAGCGGCGACGGCAGGACTCGGCTGGCTGCTGCTCGGAGACACAATCTTCCAGCGGTTCTTATTTTGGACAGTTGTTTAGGACAACACGTGGTTTTGTACACTGTTTAAAGGGAAGTCCTGTCCTTTTTCAAGTGGTGTCCTGTGGAAAGGTGTCTCTCACTGAGCTGAGAAACCAACTTTATGAACAGTTAATATCTTACCTGTTGTAGATGGCTGTTTAAATGACCTCAGTTTGAGAAAATAAAGTTTAGTTCTGGCAGAACTGATGAGCTAACGGCTAGTTTGGACATATACGGAACATCTGGATCTCTGATGAAAACCCAGAAGCTGAAACAGGACCAGCATCCCCATTGGCTGGTAACAAGTTTTAAATCCCGCCCTCTCCATATGAACTGAATGTTGCCCTCAGGTACTATTTACAGGTGTTGACTGATTCCAGATGTTCTTACCGTTCTTCGTTTAGTTAACGTACTAGAATTATTTCTGCTCACGTAAAGGTCACGTGACGCCATGCATGTTGGGGGCGTGGCTCCTGCCAGCTTCAGTTCCCACCACAGAGAAGACGGGGACGCCTGGTCCGGGTTTGAACCCAGTGGAGACTAAAGAGGATCACTGCCGTCTTGTAGAAACACTCAACTTGGGTCAGGGCGACGCAGCAGCAGCAGCTAGCTGTATCACTTCACATTTCTTCCAAATCAACAGTCAAACTGATGATGGTGCGTTCAATGACTGGCCATTTGAAGGCGGTGAGTTCTGCCTGAAAAGCGGGTCGGATCAGATCTGTTGGTACCAGCTGGTCCAAACGGATGGGCCTCATGTCCCCGTCTTCTCCGGTTGCTGGGACCTGAATCCAGCAGGACCCGGTTTACAAAAGCTGCCACAATTTAATGGAACCAGAGTCTGTGGACCAGTGATGTGGGGCTTTAACCACACACACACACACACACACAGTCATGGAGTCACATGACCTTTTGTTCAGGCCTGTCAGGACAGACTACAGGAGTACCAGGGATTATGTTGGGAGGTGACAACTTGATCTGTTCCAGGTTCTGGTCCAAACAGACTCTGCTGGGTTCTGACTAGTCTTTAGCCCATCATGTCTTTTTGTACATCCCACAAACTCCACAGAACTGACCTGGACAAAAACTGAACGAAGTCACAAGTCCAGGTCTGACATGCAGCTCTGTGGGGGGTCTGGAGCCCCGCCCCCTCTGTGGGGACTTGGATCCCCCCCACAGAGGGGGCGGGGCTCTTATCGTCCTTTTCTAATCGCAGCAGGTCCCAGCAGAATGGGTCCGTTGTTGAATCAGAACAACTTGTTGCTCAGTCCTGATGACTGCTTTTTTATTGACATGTTCTGTAAATACAATAAATGAGCAATAATCCAGTTCTGGATGTTCTGCTGTGGTCCAGAGTTCATAATAATCATTTTATTTAAAAGTGCCTTTCAGAACACCAAAGGACACTTAACAAACACAGTTGAAAGTTCAGCAGTAACAAATTGAAATATAAAATACATAAAGGATATAAAATGCAAAATAATAAAAATACATTTAGTAAAGTTAATAATAAGCTAGTCTAAAGAGATGTGTTTTCAGGGCAGTCTTGAACAGAGAAAGGGAGGTGGTGTTTCGAAGGTCTGGCGGTAGAGCGTTCCAGAGGTGAGGGGCAGAGCAGGTGAAGGCCCTGCTCCCCATGGTGGAGAGGCGGGCAGAGGGTACATGGAGATGTAGCGAAGAGGAGGATCTGAGAGAGCGTGATGGGATGGAGATTTGTAGGAGGTCAGATAGATAAGGAGGGGCAAGGTTGTGGATAGATTTGAACGTGAGAGTAGAATTTTGAAGATGATGCGTGATTTAACCGGGAGCCAGTGGAGCTGCTGCAGGACAGGAGTGATGTGGTTATAGTAGGAGGAGCCAGTGGAGCTGCTGCAGGACAGGAGTGATGTGGTTATAGTAGGAGGTTTGAGTGATGACACGGGCAGCTGAGTTCTGGACCATCTGTAACTTGTGGAGAGATTTGTTGGGGAGGCCGTAGAGAAGGGAGTTGCAGTAATCGATACGGGAAGTCACAAGACTGTGCACCAGGACAGCGGGTTTGGATGTTGTCAGTCCATTTTATGGGCGCTATCAACTGTTATCATCCCCATATCGGCGAAACTGTCCAGTCTACCTGCTAGCACGTTTGAAAAATTTTATCTGCGTTATTATGGCTGTGAGTAGGCAGCGTGTTTCCGTAAACCCGGAAGTGTTGTGTTTTTTTAAATTTTTATCAGCTTATGTAACCGTTTTCCTAAACCTAACCTTAAACCTGACCCAGAGGACCAACCCTAAATCTAACCCCCTTACCCTTGTGCCTAAACCTAATGCCAGAGGCTTTACTCTA
>JBBPBX010014007.1:33738-51538 GCA_038048925.1 Garcialebias charrua | reverse complement strand
ATATATATATATATATATATATATGATGATTGTTAGCTCAGAACAAACAAAAAAGAGTCTAATCTTTTTTGTGTTGTTGTTATTCAAAGAGGAAACAAAGCCAGGCATTTATTATTTATTCCCTGCAAATGCTTTTCAGCAAATCCTGCAATGTTTTTTCTTTATTTATTTATTTCTTTTATGCAATGCAGCTCTCTTCCAGAGAACTCCAGCCGCACACGAAAAATGTGTCATTCGAGCTGAGTAAAATGAAGAACAGTAGACCATCAAAGTGCAAAACGGCTTTGAAATCTAAGGGCTGTTTATGATTTCGGTGCGTCGGAATGATCCTGCAGGTTTTCTCTTTAAGTCGCTCTCATTATACGGACTGGAGCCATTAGGCAAAGTAATGAGTTTCCCTCGGGACAACCTGATTTTGAAATCCTATTTGAATGTGATGGCGCACACAAAAATCAGATGCACTCCATCTCCCAGGAGGGTTGCACCTTTGTACTTCATCTGCCTGCACAACTCTCCTTATTGGTTAAATACATTTAAGCAATGGAAAGGGGAGGGGCAGCTTTAGCTCAACCTCAGTAACTTTTCTAAATGGGCTTGTTTGATTGATTAAAATAATTCCACGAGACAGCTGGGAGTTGCTGAAAAAAAAAAGAAAAAAATTGTCCGTAACGAGGATCAAGGCGAAGGCGCAATTGTTTTTTAATCTGGTGGTGATGAGCCAGGTCACCGGCAATGATTAAGGTTTAGGTGGCCCATCAAAGCGATACGCGGGCGCTTGGGTTTTCTGTTTGCACCTTGATGAGATGAAGTGCTCGAAGCATGAAGAATAGAGTGCCACGCCGCACCTTAAACCGTGGCTTAATGCCTTTGGCGCTCATTGATTAAAAACAGGAGCATATCGTAGTTGATCTGCCTAACAAGGACTGGGTTAAGGGGAGATTGAAGAGTGGGTGTTTGCGTGTGGTGTCAGTGAAGTGAGCCACCACCTACACATACACACACAAGTCATCTAAGTCACTAAATTTGTGAAGCAGACGGCGTAGTGATGGGAAGAATGAGGAAACTGGAGAAAAAGAGACTGAATAAACATGCCAATGGTTTGTGCAATGCAGCTTGCTCCCCACTGAGCTCCTGTTTACACATATAATGACTGCGATACGGACATGCACACTTTCAAAGAGGCTCGCCCACGTACAAAGAAGGCACACACACTTCAACACACACACGTCCAATTAGGCAAGCGGGCTTGAGATAGACATGCTTTAAAAGCTCACAATCAGAGAAGACAGACTTAATTAAGACTCCTACATACTGTATCTCTGATGGAGTTTCATTTCCTCGAAGATCCCGCCGGCTGCGCAAAGCATTGTTGCTCACCAGAGACTCTGCAACAACTTGCAACTTTACATTCCTCCATGGAGTCAGGAGCTACAGCAGCCACGGTCTGTTTCCTCCAAAAAATGCAAAGTGTTTTTTTTCCTGACATTTTTAGAATAAAGAGAAAATGAAGTATGATGTCCCATGTGACCAATCCAGAACTGCCTGATCAGACTTTCAAATGAATACCCAACCACAGGCTACAGGGCTATAAAGAGAGAGCTGCTGAGACGTTCTAAGGCCCAAACACTAAGTGGTGTTCTCAAACTAAATCCTCTCTTGAGTTCTGATTAGATGAGAGAGGAATCTTTAGCATGTTTTTTTTTGTTTCATTACTGATTTCTTGAACACACACGCAGCCTGTTTATTGAAACAACAAACGCATCCAAAGCAGCAAACCTGCACAGAATCTCAGGAAATTAAAGGTTGGTGAATACAAGGAGACATAATAGGGACACAGATGATGTACTTTCTGAAAATGGAAGTAAAAGTATTGCAAAAAGACTAATACAGGTAGTCCTTGACTTATGACGTTTCGGGGTTACGAACGCCCTCCCATTGAAAAGCATTGTTTCGAGTTACGCGGTTTATGCGCCTTTACACCAGAAAATACGGTACCGAAACTCACCGGAGGACAGCGGAAATTTACAGGAGGTTTACAGGAGGGAGGGGGGGAGTAGCAGCTTGACGCAGTCAGTGGAAAATTACTACAGACAGGCAGACCGGAGCAGAGACGGGTGGATGGTGTCACCAGACGGCAGAAAACAGCGGAGCTGGACCGGAGGAGCAAGAGCTAACATGCTAACAGACCTTGCTGTAAACGCTGTGGACCGCGTGAAGCTGCAGGAAGCTGCAGAGCTCGGAGGTGCACGAGCTAACATGCTAACAGACGGAGGAAGAATTCACCAGCTACCAGTAAGAAATTAACTCTTTTTTTCCCTTCATTATGGCTCTGAAATGTATGTGTTTTTTTATAATTATGTAGGGTACTGTGTTAGGATAGGCTAAGTGCTTGGTAAAAATACAGTACTGTATGTATGAGGGGCCGTTTGGATGTATGAGGGGTCGTTTGGATGTATGAGGAGCATGTATGAGGTGCCGTTTGAACGTATTTTCTGACTTACGTCGATTTTCGAGTTACGAACGGGCGTAGGAACAGAACTCGTTCGTAAGTCGGGGACCACATGTATGATGATAGTTGGAACGTATAAGCAAAGCTATATAGTCTTATTAATGTGAATGTTAAGTTCAAAACTTCCTCCAGCTGATTGCTCGGCTTCACTGATCTGCTATGGGAGCTCCAGAGGGTGAACCTAACCTTCCCATGTTTCATCTGCGCTTCAATGATCTTGATGATTGCGTAGATTCTCAAATATCCTTTTAGTTTATTTCCATCTTCATGGAGACGTTCGGCCGGATGTAGAGTTCTAATGAAAGTCTGTGCTCCAGTGGATGGTGAGTCAAACTGAAGGTACTGGTCTGTGTGAATTGTTTTCCTGTAAACTTTAACATTGAAGCTTCCTTCTCTTTCCATGTTCACCTAGCCTGGTTAAAACCAGACCCTTGTCCTTCACTTCGCTTCGTATTAGGGTCTGGACTTTCTGTTATAGAGAACCGATTCTTGCTGGAGGCGTGGCCTCTGCTGAGGAACAAAACCATTGGATCTTAGAAAAATTTTGAACAGGGAAAAGCATTCTGCTCCCTCCCCCTCAGAGCCATATATGGTCTGCTTCCCTTGCTCTGGTGAACTTGACATCAGCTCCGCCTCCTGCTGCATTTTCTCTCGCTGCCGCTGCATATTCTGTGTTTATATGTTAATAAAACGTTCTAATAAAGATAAAATATAACCATGGAGCTCTGGTCCAGCACACCAGAAGACCAGAAAATCTGCAGGGACTCGGGCAGCAACGTAAAACCCGAGTTTAATTCTCTCGTTAGTGACAACCTGAGGCATTTCCTCATTCAACTCAGCGGAGGGAGAGGAGGAGGAGGAGGGAGAGATCACTTGACTTTTGGCAAAAAAACAAAAGAAAACTCCAGATAAGGGATTAAGAAGGGGAATTTAATACATTTGTGTCACATATAAAACAGTCCTGCATCGCTTTGAATGAGAATATGTGGATGCTCGCTGCGCGCTGGGACAGGTGGGTGCGTGGGTTAGGGGCCAAAAACTCAGCCCTTTCTGTTCTCCGATTGGTCCAGTCAAAAATCTACCGGAGAAATCCTTGTCTATGGGAGAAGTCCCAGACGGAGCAGTGAAGGGAAAATATAATTGAGCGGAGCTGTGTAGGAAGGCGAGGGCCAGGCTAATGTTCACCAAACAGCCCCCAAAAGGCAGCTTGCTGTCGTTTGCATTTTCTTTGGTGAACTTGATATTGTTGTCAGTGAGTCGACATGTCTGTAAAACACTTCTTCATTCATACCTGGCATTTTGACTCAGTCATCATCCACAAATCTGAACTAGTGGCCCTTTTTTCCCTCAGAGTAGTTCAGGGCTCTCATTTCCACTTAATCCATGAAGAGACCCCAAATGGTGACATTCGAGATTCCATGTACCAACCATCCCTCTGTCTGGAAAAACTGTCATTAAAGGTACAGTCTGCAGTTTCTGTAGTGGAGTCTGTAAGTTTTCTAAAAATATATTTTTAACATATTTCTTCACTTTGTCACTATCTCCTGACAGACTGATGTTAGACAAAGTAATCTTTGAAAAAACTATAGTCCCCTTGCTTCTCCAGGTGTTACTAAAAGCATTTCTAAAAAGCCACAGTGACCCGCCGTTAACCAGCCAATAAAAACAGAGTTTGTAACCAGCCAATAAAAACAGAGCTTGAATTTGAATCAGCCAATAAAAACAGAGCTTGAATTTGAATTTCAGCAGAGCAAGGGGGAGCAGAGCCATATATGGCTCTGAGGGGGAGGGATCAGAATGATTTGCCTGTTGAAAATTTTTCTAAGTGCTGCGTTCTACAGAAACTGCAGACTGCACCTTTAATCTTGAGATAAGTGGTGTAAATACAAGAGGTTTACTAGACTACAGAACTGGTCGGGAGAGAAATTAGTTTTTCATCACCTTGGGGTAGAGGCAGGGCAGCCGACTCGGGACCCGAAAGTCCCGGGTTCAATTCCCAGTCATTGCACATCTCATGGTGTCTCTGAGCAGCCCACCTTATCCCCAATTACTCCCCGGGCCCTTTCAATAGCTGCCCACTGCACCACGTGGGGGTGGATGGGTTAAATGCAGAGAGCCCATTTCACCATTGTATGGGAACATACAATGATGACAATACATAACACATTATTATTATGATTATTATTATTATTATTATTATTTATTGTTAAAGCCATTTACTGTTTCAACTACTTCTAATGTGGGTACAAGAAAAAAGGGACAAATTATACAAGGGTTTCTCCTTGAGCCAACTTAAAATGTTAAAATTTATTTGCAAAATGCACAGAATTCTCAATAACACTGTCAGGTAAATAAGAACCATGCAGGGTAAGTCATTGTAGCTTGAAAGAGGGTTATTAATTTCAACTTTGCATCAGTTTTTTTAACTTAAAGTTTAAAATCATGAGCTCAAATTGCATCTATATAAAAAAACAACAAACCAATTTTTTTCCCTGATACACCTTTAAACTGAGCAATTTTGACATTCGATTAAAATTTTATACGAACAAAAATACACAGAATAAAAATGTGTCATTTTTTTAAAATTACACATGGGATGAACTGATGTTTATGATTATAGGAGGCGTTGGAATGTGTCTTGAAGAAGTATTGGCAAATACTCGGGAAAACAAAAAAACAAAAAAGAACTTGCTCCAAATTGCTTCCTTTGCTGTCTAATGAAAGTAGAGTCATCACATCTTAATACTGTATGCAAATCAGGCAGGCAGAGCTGCTGAATCACAATCAGCTCAAGGAAAGAAAAATGCTGCGTTCTCGGGGGATTACAGTCATATAGCCAGAGGCATCGTAAAGCAGAGCTGCAGCAACTCAGCAGGTTAAGCATCACGTTCCCTGTGTTGTAACTAACAAGATTTTACAAATCGTTTCACTAAATCAAAATGCATTATTTTCCGACGGTCTCAGACCTCAATACCCAACTCCTCAGCATTGTGTTTCCTCACACTGTCTTTGTAATAAGTGGGTTTTAGGGTTATAAAACAGACAGTAATAACAAAGGGTAAAACTATTGTAATATTGTACCAGAGCTGAGACATACATAAAGGAAGTGGGGTTAGGAATAGGGCAGTGGGGTTTAACATCGCAAAGATCTAAACCTCTAATCACCAAAGCACCAAAACAATTCCAGAGCGGAGTTTGATAAAAGCTACAGTCCTTGAAACCTCTGGAGGAGCTCTTAATTGCTCTCATGTTAGCTTGGCTAGTTTCATCGTCCAAATGCATCTCATGTTGTGTCAGAAGTGGACAGATGGACGGTGCCAGCTGTTGGTTGACAGGCCTCTGATGGTGGGCAACAAACCCAGTGCCACAGACACTGCCTGGCAAACACAATGCACAAAGACACACTGAATGGCCAGGAAGTGGCAGAGAGAGGACATACTGTTTGACAAAGCGCTTCACAGTATGAGCAGTCCATAATATAATAGAGATATTAGCCCACTGAGCTGCAGCTGATAATAATTCTTACAATGAAGATGCAAGGTATCAGTGCATTAACACAGACTCAGAAGGAGGCTGTAGAGGGGAAAAAAAAAACACAGAAAGGCTCCATAACTGAGGTTAAATGCAGTAAGGCAACAATGAATTTTCTGTAAAAAATGAAAATTGAAGTGAGCTTAAGGGCCAGTTTACACGGCGCGTATTTTGAGTGTAACCGCTACTTTTTCTTTGCGACTTTGCTTATCGCCTACACGACGCTGCTGGCCCCCCTCGATGACACCGATACTTTTCTGACCCTGCTCTCAAGGTGGAACTTTTTCGCTGACCCCCCGCTGATAATGTAAACATCTCCCGTGGAGCTTTTGTGTCAACCACATGCGCGCAGCCCGCATGCGCGTGGACAGTCTGACATTTCACGTGTCACGTTGCAAAATATAACAGTTTAACAATAATAAACAGTATTTATGTTGGCGTGGGAGATGTAAATTTATCTGAACTACAGTATCTATCTGGACTCGTTACATTTTTTAAACAGTGCGTAACGTGCTGTGAAAATGAAGACAGCAGGTTTATTTTTTATTTATTTATTTATTTATTCAGCACCAAAGTTTAAACACAAACACTGAGAATTAAACTGAACACACTATTAAAACACGTGAACCGAACTGTAACTATGTTAATGAACTGGACTCGTGCTGTGTGTTCATCTGGACCCATCAGAACCGCCGAACCGTCTGCCTGCTGGAGCGACAGCTTCTCCACCTGGCAGAAATAAATAAATAAAAAAAACTCAGTTGTTGTGTGATCAAAGTAAACACAAGCAAACATTATATTAAGAACGTTGATTTACCTGCTGTAAGTCAGCTGTTTATCACGCTGGAAAGTCCGGTTCTGGTCCACAGTCCACTCAGCGGTTCTGGTTCTGGTCCACAGGCTCAGCGTGTGTGGTGTGCAGCTTGTTAGATGAAGAGAGTCCCACTGACTCAAATCTGTTGACTCTTATCCAAATTCCAGCTTTAACTTGTTGTTAACTTGTTGACAACAACTTGTAGTTAGCTGATTTTAGCCAGAGGAAAACAGACAAAGCAGCTGGTCTGTTTACCTCAGGCAGCGCATGCGCAGTAGTGAAGGTTCCAAAAATCACAGCGCCATCTAATGGCCCAGCATGGTAACTACAATGAAATCATGAGGACGGGGGGTGGAGGGGGAGAGAGTCGTATCCACAGAATTCGACCGTGTCAATGCAAAACTTTTCACCTAATTAACATACCCAAAACATCCGTTTCCCCCACACAGTGTCCGTGTAAACAGGGCCTAAAACAGCTTGTAAATATGTGAAATCAGCTATAGCTGAGAAAAAATAACTGATTCAACAGTACTATGCTAATTATCAATGTGCTCAGGCAGGTGGTGCATTCGCTAATAATCTATGTGGAAAATGATCTGCTAAAAGCAACAAGGTATAAAGTAACCTTTATTACATTTCATATTTATTAGTCAAAAAACGTTAATCTGTCTGACAATGATGTTTGTGCCATTTTGAATCTCAGTAACAAATAGAAGCAACATACTATTACCAAACTGGACTTTAGACTTTGTCATAAACTGAAAAATAAAATAATAATAATAATGTATTTTCCTGTCATCTGCGTATGTTTCCCATACACAGACGAAATTTGTCTCTGCATTTAACCCAACCACCTACCAGGTGGTGCAGTGAGCAGCCCGAAAGCGCCCGGGGAGCTGGAGAAATAGGTGTGCACTCATAGACACCCCAAGGTGGGTAGTGGCCGGGGCGCGAACCCGCGTCCTTCGGGTCCCAAGTCAAAAGCCCTGCCACTAGACCATCTTGGCTCCTTAATACTGATTATAACAGTTACATAAAAAGTGTTTACCATTAGGATGTTGTATTGGATTATGTGTGTTCCTGTTGTGGCAACTATCACAAATATTAAAAGTGGCCTCAGTCCATCTTGTGGCCCAGCACTTTGGTATACATGCATATAGTGACATTTCCTGAAATGTCTTGTTTCTAGTTGTCCCCAATCAGCAAAATGGGGAAAATAGAAAAACTCTCTGTCCACCCTTGTGTGCCTGGATGTTGTAAGCGTGATAACTTGAAAAATAACTGAGGTATTGTTCTAATTTGTGTAAGCTACGCCCTTTAAAGGCTGTCACTATTTGGGTTTACCCGCGCGCAGCGAGCCTGAACACAAATAGTGACAGCCTTTAAAGGGCTACGCTTACACTCATAGAATCTGGGGTTACAATACGTAACCAACGACTTCCAATTTGGTGTGTGGCTGCATCTAGGCAAAAGAAAGGTTAATTTGAAAATTAGATGGCCAAGTAAAAATCTAAGATCGCTGCCTCCAGATATATGTAAACTAAGGGAGTTGGATACCTTTGGAGGGGAAAGTAACAAGCAAACTTTCCTTTTGGTGTGTGGATACATCTAAAAGTTCCTATTGAAAACGTGGATGCCATGTCAAAATCCAAGATGGCCACCGCTAATATATATCAGAGTCAGAGTCAGAGAGTCTTTATTGTCATTTGCACCGCATGTGGTACATGAGATGAAAACGAGATTATGTACACGAGGTCCCAGTTACATCCAACAACAAATGAAAGAGAAAAACAGTAATAACATCTAGAACTAACTAAGAAAAGCATCAACTAGTAATACACTAAGCTTAATATAGTGGGAATAAACAGCAGCACGAACATGAGTTTGTATGAGCAGATGGTCACAGATGAACACAGATGAACACAGCAACAAGAAAACAGATCAGCATCAGCACAATGTGATATTTTGCAGTGTTTATTTTTTATTTTATTTTTATTTATTCATGAGTCTAACAGCCTCAGGGTAGAAGCTGTTCCTCAGTCTAGTGGTTCTACACTTGATGCTCCTCAACCTCCGTCCTGAGGGGAGTGGGGCAAAGAGTGAGTGTGCTGGATGAGTGAGGTCTTTCATGATGCAGGTGGCTCTTTTCCTGCATCTGGAGGTGTAAATGTCTGTGATGGTGGGGAGACTGACTCCAACAGACTTCTGTGCAGCCTTCACCACTCTCTGCAGAGCTTTCCTCTCTTCAACTGTGCAGCCTCCATGCCACACGTTGATGCTGGAGCACAGGATGCTCTCCACTGCACACCTGTAGAAGGAGGTGAGGACTGGGCTGCTCAGACCAGCTCGTCTCAGCCGTCTGAGGAAGTAGAGTCTCTGATGACCTTTCTTGATCAGGCTGGTGGTGTTGTTGCTCAGGCTGGTGGTGTTGTTGCATATATAGGTATATATATATGTATTTGTATGTACAGTATACAAATACAGTATATACAAAAGGACGGTGGAAGATCACCTAGCCGACAACAATCCATGTCGGTGTGGCAAGACCTAAAACAACTCACAAATTAACACTCCTCTGTGGCTGTCAGTGTTGATGCCACTCTGGTGGAGGACTTAAACCATTTATTTGCCCGCTTCAAGACAACCTCTCCTCATACAGCCACACTGCCCCCACATTCCACAAATCCTCTACAAATCCTCTAATGATTCAGAAACATCGAGTGAGACCTGTGTTCAGGTCCATAAACATGAGGAAATCCACAAGGCAAGATGGAATTCCTGGCAGTGTATTGAAGGCATGTGCCTTTAAGTGTCTTTACTAAGATGTTTAATATCTCCCTGGCACAGACCTCTGTCCCACCCTGCCTCAATTCGTCCACCACAACCCCTGTCCCTAAAAGATGAACCGTCAACTGCCTCAACAACTACAGCCCCATCGCGATAACACCAGTGATTGCCAGGTGTTTTGAGAGACTATTGACACAGCACATCAAGGACTGCCTCTGCTTGCATTTGATCATCATCAATTTGCATTCAGAGCAAATAGATCTACTGATGGTGCCATCTCCACTGCCCTCCACATTGCTCTGGCAAGAACTGCTCAAGTTCTCCTTATGGATGTTTATTGTGAACCTTAGTTAGGCTTTTAATGCTATTCTTCATGGTAGCCTGGCGGAGAAGCTGGCTGAACTACATTTACACCCTGCCACTTATGCCTAAATCAAGGACTTCCTTACAAACTATCCTCAGTCTGTAAGGATCAGTGCAGACAGCTCCTCCAACTTGATGCTCAGCACTGCTTCCCTGCAGGATTGCATGCTGTACCCACACCTATTCACCATCTATACCCATGACTGCCCTCCCTCTCATCCCACCAGCACAACTGTCAAATTTGCAGATGACACCACCCTGGTGGGACTTCTAACTGGTGAAGACAAGTCGGCATATAGGGAGGGATGAGTTGCAACGGTTGGCAAAGTGATGTTCCAGGAACAACATGCCACTCAACACCAGAAAAATCAAGGAAGTGGTCATGGATTACAGAAAGAGCAAAGATGCTCTTGCCCGACTCAACATAAATGGCGACAGCATGGAGAGGGGACTTACAACTTCAGAATACCTTTTCTTTGAACATATTACACTGATTCTCCATAACCTTCATTGGCTTCCTGTCACCTACAGAATTCAATACAAAACTGCTCTCATTACACACCGATGCTTACACGGAACTTCACCTGATTATCTAAAGGACATTCTTGCACCATATTCATCCACCTGGTCTCTACGATCACAGAACAGTAATCTCCTTCACATTCCACGAACCAAATTAAGGACCATGGGAGACCGGGCATTCTGTGTGGCTGCCCCCCACCTATGGAACTCCCTCCCTGACTACCTGAGAGCTCCACAGTCACTGATTGACTTTAAACAAGGCTTAAAGACCTTTCTTTTTAAGCAAGCCTACTCTGCCTCCACATGATTTTATCTTTGATCTTAGTTGATATTATCATTGATTTTACTTGATTTTATCACTTGTTTTTATTTGATATTTGATTTCTGTTGCACTTTGTAGCACTTTGAGATTTTTGTTAATGAAAAGTGCGTTATAAATTAAATTAATTATTATTATTATTATTTTCTGGTCAGTCAACAACACAACAGTGGTTAAGAAGTCCTAGCAGTGAATCCACTTCCTGAAAGTACTTAGACAAAACAACCTGCATTCTCTGTACAGTTCCAGTCCAGAAAAACACTCATTTTGAAAACTACAAACATTCAATATTCAAATCCTTCAGCAATGGTGGACATTAGCATACCGCTAGTTTAAAACTGGCAACTGTAATCCCTGATTTTGCATCTCACGGCACATTATCAAACACAGCTTCGAACCAAAAAACATCATGACTGCAAACTTGAATCATAGATTATTTCAGTTCATGCTGGTTTCTTCTTTAAACTTGTTCTTTCTTGGGTAAAACTTCTTAGAAAATTGGACAACAGAGTTAGACTCGAGGACATAAACAATCTGTATTCCTGGGCCGTCAGTGGACAGTTTCTATTTAGTTAGACAGCGATAGAGACAGGTAGAGAGGGGATCACTTACAGCTCAAGTACCATCTGTTTCAAAGGCTGAAAAAGGCCAGGTTCCATTAACAGTGGACAATATATGCCAGTAAGTGCAGCCCTCTTGCAAAATGGTTTTAAATGAACATTTCAATTTAAATGTTTTTTTGCTTGGGTCTACAGAGAAAGACAACTTCCAAATGCAGAGGTGAGCTTGAATCCTCATCTGACTGCATAAATCAGGAGTAAAATCAGATCAGTAACAATTAGCTGCTGGACTCTGCCCAGTTCAGGATCATCCAACACTGTATTTAGTAGAGGTTGAAATTTTAACATGATGGTTGGAACTGAGATGTAACAGCTAACTGACAATTATTTTCATTTCTGCAGTACAATTACTTTCCGCAGCATGGGCAAACACAAGTCATGATGACTGTGCAAAAACAAAAACAAAAAAGATGCAGCAGTAATAATTATGAATGTCCCATGTGCAGACAAACAATGGATGTGATTTTTCTATTTTTATTTTATTTTTATTTTTTGCAGTTCTGAGAGAGTTCTCTCATACTACACTGCCTGGTCAAAAAAAAAAAAAACTCACCACCAAAAATAAAGGTCACACACTAATATTTTGTTGGACAGCCTTTATCTTGTGCCCTTCACACAGCTCTCACACATCTGGACACGAAGGACTCCTATGTTAGAATGTTGTTCATCGACTTCAGCTCGGCATTTAACACCATCATCCCCCAACAGCTCATCCTTAAACTGGACAGTCTGGGGCTGAACACCTCAATGTGTAACTGGCTGCTAGACTTCCTGACCGGGAGACCACAGACAGTACGAGTCGGGAGTAACACATCTAGCACCATCACATTGAACACAGGGGCCCCACAAGGATGTGTGCTGAGCCCCCTTCTATTCACCCTGCTAACACACGACTGCACACCATCATACAGCTCCAACCACTTCATCAAGTTTGCGGACGACACAACAGTGGTGGGTCTCATCAGCAACAACGATGAGACGGACTACAGGAACGAGGTGAGCCGCCTGGCCTTGTGGTGCGGACACAACAATCTCACTCTCAACGTGGAGAAGACAAAGGAGATTGTTGTGGACTTCAGGAAGAGGGATGCCCAGCATGCCCCTCTGACCATCAACAGCACCGCAGTGGAGAGAGTAGACAGCACCAAGTTCCTGGGAGTGCACGTCTCAAAGGACCTGTCCTGGAGCAGGAACACTGCAGCACTGGCAAAGAAGGCTCACCAGCGTCTCTACTTTCTCCGCAAGCTGAAAAGGGCTGGAGCTTCAACCCCCATCATGAGCACCTTCTACAGAGGTGCCATAGAAAGTGTCCTGACCAGCTGCATCACTGTGTGGTTTGGTGCATGTACTGCATCCTGCCGCAAGAGCCTCCAGCGCATTGTGAGAGCAGCTGAGAAGATCGTGGGCACCTCCTTGCCCTCACTGCAGGACTTACACAGCAAACGCCTCACTCGGAAAGCCCACTGCATGGCAGGTGATCCCACACACCCACTACACAGCTGCTTCAGACTGCTGCCATCAGGGAGGAGACTGAGGAGTCTCCAGGCTCGAACCAGCAGACTGAGAGACAGCTCTGTTCATCAGGCAGTCAGGATGCTAAACACTCTGCCTGCTCTGCCCCCCTCCCATTTGAACTGCCTTAACACTAAAACTTTCTCACACATTACCACACAACACAAAGATTTTAACACTGGACTCTGTGTCATCAAACGGGTTATTCACTAAACTCTCGGTCATGTGCTCATACAGTTTGCACTACTTCTCATACTTGCACTAATGTTTGTATTACATCACTGCCTATAATCATAATACTGTTTACATTCTCTGTTTACATTTATTAATACTGTTTACTTTTTTTACTACTGCTTACATGTAATTACTACTGTTTACATTTACACTACTCTAATATCTACACCACTGCTGATACATATACAGTGTGCTCTGAACGGTCTTACTTAGGGATGCCCAATGTGCCTTACTGCATATGCCACTTTTTGCCTCTATAACAACATCAACTACTACCTCATACATATACTGTGTACATTAACTCATACGCTGCTTTGCCACTTTGCAAATGTCAATGCTAGAAACCTTTAGTTTATTTTAGTTATACTTTTTATACTCTTTTTTTATACTAGTATGCAAAAACTCAGGACAGTATTATGTTCATTAAATGTTTAATGTTTTAGTTTTAGAGTTGGTGTAAATTTTCATACTCTTATACCACTATGCAAAAAACTCAGGACAGTGTTAGTTTTACTATTTTATGCTTATGTCTATTATTATATGTTTCAGTGTTTCAATGTTTAGATGTTTACTGTTGCACCGAGGGACTGAGAGAAACGCAATTTCGGTCCTGTGTATGTCCTGTACAGTACATATTGCAGATCTGACAATAAAGTTGACTTTGACTTTGATCTTTGATTACAGCATGCATTCACTGTGGTATTGTTTCAAAAAGCTTCTGCAATGTCAAAAGATCTACTTCCATCCAGTGTTGTATTAATTTTTCACCAGGATCTTGCATCCCCGAGCGCCTTCTATGGCTGCTCACTGCACCACCTGGTAGGTGGTTGGGTTAAATGCAGAGACGAATTTCGTCTGTGTATGGGAAACATACGCAGATGACAAGATTAGACAATTATTATTATTATTGATGACTAGACACTAGACATGATGGGTGCATCACTTCACCTACCTCTCCTTACCCTGATGTGCCCATCACTCTGGAACAGGGTAAATATGGACTCATCAGACCACATGACCTTTTTCCATTGCTCCAGAGTCCAATCTTTATGCTCCCTAGCAAATTGAAGCCTTTTTTTCCAGTTAGCCTCACTTATTAGTGGTTTTCTTAAGGCTACACAGCTATTTAGTCCCAATCCCTTGAGTTCCCTTCACATTACGTGCGTGGAATCATACAGCTCCAACCACTTCATCAATCATACAGCTCCAACCACTTCATCAAGTTTGCGGACGACACAACAGTGGTGGGTCTCATCAGCAACAACGATGAGACAGGTTAGGTTAGGTTAGGTTACTTTATTTATACCCAAGGGTAAATTTGGTTTGCAGTGGCACAACGGACGGACTACAGGACGGACTGTAGACGACTGCAGACGGACTACAGGAATGAGGTGAGCCGCCTGGCCTTGTGGTGCGGACACAACAATCTCACTCTCAACGTGGAGAAGACAAAGGAGATTGTTGTGGACTTCAGGAAGAGGGATGCCCAACATGCCCCTCTGACCATCAACAGCACCACAGTGGAGAGAGTGGACAGCACCAAGTTCCTGGGAGTGCACGTCTCAGAGGACCTGTCCTGGAGCAGGAACACTGCATCACTGGCCAAGAAGGCTCACCAGCGCCTCTACTTTCTCCGCAAGCTGAAAAGGGCTGGAGCTTCAACCCCCATCATGTGCACCTTCTACAGAGGTGCCATAGAAAGTGTCCTGACCAGCTGCATCACTGTGTGGTTTGGTGCATGTACTGCATCCTGCCGCAAGAGCCTCCAGCGCATCGTGAGAGCAGCTGAGAAGATCGTCGGCACCTCCTTCCCCTCACTGCAGGACTTACACAGCAACCGCCTCACTCGGAAAGCCCACTGCATGGCAGGTGATCCCACACACCCACTACACAGCTGCTTCAGCCTGTTGCCTTCAGGGAGGAGACTGAGGAGTCTCCAGGCTCGAACCAGCAGACTAAATGACAGCTCTGTTCATCAGGCAGTCAGGATGCTTAACTCTCTGCCTGCTCTGCCCTCCCTCCCACTTGTACTGCCTTAAAGGTGCTATGTGTAACTTTATGTAGAGTGCAGAACTTAGAAAAAATTTCAACAGGCAAAGCATTCTGATCCCTCCCCCTCAGAGCCATATATGGCTCTGAGGGGGAGGCTCTGCTGAAATTCAAATTCAAGCTCTGTTTTTATTGGCTGATTCAAATTCAAGCTCTGTTTTTATTGGCTGGTTACAAACTCTGTTTTTATTGGCTGGTTAAGGACGGGTCACTCTGTGTTTTTAGTGTTTTTATAAATGCTGATAGAGAAGCAAGGGGACTATAGTTTTTTTCAGAGATTACTTTGTCTAACATCAGTCTGTCAGTAGATAGTGACAGAGTGAAGAAATATGTTAAAAATATATTGTTAGAAAAGTTACAGACTGCATTACAAAGTTACATAGTGCAGCTTTAATCACAAAAAAACTTTCACACATTACCACACAACACAAAGATTTTAACACTGGACTCTGTGTCATCAAACGGATTATTCACTCAACTCACGATCATGTGCTCAGTTTGCACTACTTCTTATATTTGCACTAATGTTTGTATTACATTACTGCCTATAGTCATACTACTGTTTACATTCACTGTTTACATTTATTACTACTGTTTTCATTCAATACTACTGTTTACATTTATTACTACTGTTTACATTTACACTACTTTTTATATCTACACTACTGCTGATATATATATTTTTTACTAGCCTTATTGCATATGCCACTTTACCTCTATACCAATATCAACTACCTCATACATATAATGTGTACATAAACATAAATGGGGGCGGCCGTGGCGTAGTGGTAATGGCAGTCGTCCCCCGATCGGAAGGTTGGCGGTTCGAATCCCGGTTCCCCACACCATGTGTCGTTGTGTCCTTGGGCAAGACACTTAACCCTGAGTTGCTCCCGGTAGGACTGGAAAGCACCTTGCATGGTAGTCTGCCGCTACCAGTGTATGAATGTGTGTAGCATTCAATGTGTGTAGCGCTTTGAGATTTTCACTAATGAAAAGCGCGTTATAAATTGAATTCATTATTATTATTATTATAAACTTCACATGCTGCTTTGTCACTCTATTACAAATGTCAATGCCAGAACTTTCATTTTATTTTATAGATATACTTTTTACACTTTTATACTACTATGCAAAAACTCAGGACAGTATTACACTTTTGTTATTTCATTTTATGCTTATGTTTATTAAATGTTTTAGTGTTTAAATGTTTACTGTTGCACCGAGGGACAGAGAGAAATGCAATTTCAATCCTGTGTATGTCCTGTACATATTGCAGTTTTGACAATAAAGTTGACTTTGACTTTTGACTTTGGAAATGCTCTTACTTTCACTATTAACCATAGCCCTGAGTGATATTGTTGTTTTTCTTTGATTGGATTTCACAAAACATTTAATTTATCGCCGAACACGATCATTCAGGATTTTTTTCCAGACACATTTCTTCCTCGAAGACAATGGGTCCCCACTATCCTTCCAGTTTTTATAATGCGTTGGACAGTTCTTAACCCAATTTCAGTAGTTTCTGAAATCTCCTTAGATGTTTTCTCTGCTTGATGCATGCCAATGATTTGACCCTTCTCAAACAGACTGACATCTTTTCCACGACCACGCGATGTGTCTTTGCACATGGTTGTTTAAATGGTAAATGGTAAATGGAGCTTATTTATATAGTGCTTTCCAGCCCCCTATGAGGGGCCCCAAAGAGCTTTACAATACCAACCATCCACCCATTCATACACACATTAATACACCGGTAGCGGCAGACTGCCATGCAAGGCGCCATCCAGTCCTACCGGGAGCAACAAATTGTTTAAGAACTGAGAAGCAACTCTTTGTACCGGTTGGGGTTAAATAACTTGCCAGCTGAAAGATAATCACTCATGCAGTAATTATCCAATAGGAGGCTCATACCTATGTGCTTAGTTAAATCCAGGTGGAGACTTTTTGGGGGGCCAGGCAGCACATTTTTGTGTTGCAATGTTTTTAGGTGTAATCTCGTTTAAATGTACATATAAGTGAATTACTAAAAAAGTTAAAATAATTATGATAAAAGAAAAGGTGGAGTTGAACTTCAACATGCACTCATCTTAATGTGGTATCTCTTTGAGCTGGGACTGTTGGAGATTGGTTTACAAATGTTCCCCTGCTGTCCAACTGATTTCTGAGTGTTAACAAGCGAGTTGTGTGGTTGTGTTTCGAGCAGACAGTTTTTGAAAGCTATAGCCTCTTTCTGCATGCAGGGCTTGCAAACATGTATTTTAACCCTTGCATATTATTTTGTTGCCCACCTTCACCAACATCGTACCCACCTTGTCTCACTTTGCACTTGCTACTGATCCCATATTCATGATTCATTCTGCTGAAAGGAACTTTTGAATAAAAAATAGTCAGAAATGAACCAGTTTTTCACAAGTATTATTGAACATTGGTGTGATTTGAATCTCTGTTGTTCCTATGCAAATGTAAAACCATGGTTGTAGCACTTTTAAGATGTGTTTAAATGCATGCGCTAAAGTTTAAGACATGTTTGAGAAAAC
>JBBPBX010014007.1:0-24381 GCA_038048925.1 Garcialebias charrua | reverse complement strand
TTACAGCTTCTTGCTGCCAGCGTTCCAACTTTTATATGTTGCTCCCATTAAATTTAAAATTGTTTTCTATTTTCTGTAACAGATGTTTAAATATTTGAAATGTTTACTATCTTCTATTGTGGGAAAAAAATAATGGTTTATGAGATTTATCAATCATTGAATTTTTATTTTTATTTTTTACATTTTACACAATGTCCCATTTTTTCCAGAGCTGGGGTTGTACTTCAGTCTTTGTCTATAATAAATATTAACGCTTGTGTACGTTTGATTTTTATTTTGATTGAGGCATTGTTAAAGATTTAAGCACATTATTTAAAAAAAACGTGACTGCAGCTGCAGCTGTGGCCTAACTGCGAGTATTAGTTTACAAAATGTGAAAAATGATTAAAGATGTAACAGTTTGACTGGGTAGTGTTTAAAATCACTAATGATTTGTTGGTATAATCTGAATGTGTTTAAATCAGGATTAGCTGAACTATTAAACTGCTTTCAGCTACAGCAGCCACGTCATAAAAAGGAAGCGTGTGCTTCTTCTTAGTCCGTCTTTTTAAACAACTGATCCAAACTTTAAAGTTCATGCTCAATAATCCAGGTAATAAATCCAACAAAGTTCAGTCAGCTCCTCTGGACGGTTTCATTTTTGTTGAAACGTTTCCTCTTCCATCCAAAAGACTTCATCAGTCCAAGGAGCCACAACAAACTCAGTCTTATAAATAGCAACTTCTCATAGTGGGTCAACCAGTTTGATGGTGTTCAGATGGTTTCTGCAGTCCGCCCTCTCCCCCGCCAACTCGTTTGAGGCAGTCATGGCCAAAGTGGATCAAAACATCAAAGTTCATGCCCAATAATCCAGGTACCATACTTGCTGCCGTACACGTCGCACTGCTGTATAAGTCGCATCAGTCCAAATATGTCTAATAAAGTCATTCCACCGAATGGGTGCCTTTTACGTCCCACTGAAAATATATTTATAAATTCATATAAAAATTAGCTGTGAAACATGTTTTCTTATGAAATAAAATGTCCTGCATGTGATCCAATTGCAAAAGTTAAGATATATGATAAAGATGATAATTAAAAACTACCAAGAATACTGAAGAAACAGCTTTTGTCACCTGTCCTCACTCTATAACCTTACACTTTACAATAAAACATGATAAATAAAATCCTAAAGAACTGTTATTTTTTGGGGGGGTTGTGTGACTGCTAATCCCATTTATGGTTTACATATATTTTTTTCAAAATAAATATATTTTATTTTTGTTAAAATACATATTTTAGTTGTGTCCCTTGGTTTTCACTCAGTCCTGTTACCATAACACATTAGCCCATTTGAAAGATTTGGAACGTTCCAGAAGTCACATGGTCATCAAGAAGTTTCATCAGTTTGACCTTCTAAAAGTCATGGGAAGACCAAAAGTAAGTTCTTTCATTTATTTTTCTGTAAATTGGATAATGTTTCAACTATGGCTGAAAGGGTCAATCTCAACACACTCTCCTGTTACCTAAATTATTTCTTAGTTTTCATTTGTTAATTAAAAACAAACTAAATTTATGTAAATTTATGCAAAAGAGAGCACATTACACCAGTCTTGGCCTCCCTTCACTGGCTACCGGTTCATCTTCGAATCCAATTCAAAATTCTCATGTATGTCTAAAAATCACTGAACAGTCTCGCCCCCGCCTATCTCTCGGATCTGATACACCCATATGTCCCTCCACGTGCTTTGAGGTCAGAGGATCAGGTACTCTTAAAGGAGACCACATATAGGTATTTAAAATTTTTATGTTATGTCTGTGTGCTATCTTGACAATATTAATTCATTTTAATACACAAAATAATTCTTAGATAATTAATTATACCCTTTTTAATTCTGCCATTTTTAACTTTCGTTTTGAACGACCGGTTTCTTGAAGTCCACGCCCTTCAACGATCTGTTTACGCCCTCTGTAACAGCCAGTATCTGTAATGTGTTGTTGTTTTAAAATTAGCTCTTTTTTTATTACTCATTTGACTTACTGTTAGTGCTAGCTTAAGATAACTTACCGAAACCCGTCTGAGCGCGCCGCCATTAGCTGCTCCTTTTAGCATGAGACCACCCGAATCCGAAGCTAATGTTAGCTTGTTCCTCTTCCGGTGTTCGCCAGCTCCGCTCGTTGCACGCGGAGATTTTGGGAGTTATCGCTGTTCCAGTCAAGACAACACAAAGTTCACCAAGTGTCTCCCGTAAATTAATCCGTAAGGAGAAGGTCCTCGCTGCTGCGAGGCTGCTGCGAGGGCAGCAGCGAGGCTGTACAGTTGAAGCTCCGCTCCATCGCGCCAGAAGAGGGTCCCGTTGCCGCTGGTCCCTACGCCGGGGGTCCGCTCGTTTAATTTTTGACGGCTGCGCGTTGGGAGCGATCGCAAATACACTAAAAATTGAACTAAAATATAAAAATAACAATTATACTTTATTTATAAAGCCATTTAAAAAAACCACAGCTGCAACAAAGTGCTGTACACATGAAATTAAGAACATATAAACAAAAGATGAGATGAAATCATGAAAAACAACAGTCATGTGTTTAATACAGAAGTGGGTTGAGCCTAACCAGGGGTTGCTAGGTGAGGGGCTGGACTCAGGTTTGAGGTGATTGGCTACGGCCTGTGACGTCAATAACTGCAGGAAGTGTGAATCCTGGTGTATTTATCAAAAATAAATAAATCTACTTAGAGTAAATAAACCACTGGGTGCATTTTTTTGGCACAAGGACTGTTTTTTTATGAAGTAAATACCCAAAGTTGAGTAAAAAAACATTAAAAAGTGAATTTTGCATCTGTGGTCCCCTTTAATAGTTCCAGAAACTCGCCTTAAGCGCAGGGGTGACAGGGCGTTCTCTGTAGCAGGCCCAAGACTCTGGAACGAGTTACCGCTGCTCATCAAACAGGCCCCCTCCCTCTCGGTTTTCAAATCCCGGTTAAAAACTCACTACTACTCCATCGCTTTCAATGCCAGCTGATTTGTATTGGATCGTTTGATTTATGATCTGCAATGTTTTTATGTTTTTCGTGTTGTACTTCATTGTCTGTGTTGCCTGTTGCGTGTTTGTTTGTCCAGCACTTTGGTGTGGACTTGTTCCTGTTTAAAGTGCTTTATAAATAAAATGGTATGGTATGGTATGGTAAATCAATAGAATGTGCTCAGTTGCTTCATGCTATTAGCAAGGATGCCATGTGGCTATATTTCATGTATTTGCTAACTTTATGCTAAAAACTCAGTCCAGTTACTCTCAGTCCTGTTACTGATACTCAGTCCTGTTACTCTTACAAGAGTAACAGGACTGAGTATCAGTAACAGGACTGAGAGTAACAGGCCACATAAGGCCACATAAATTTGTTATCACACACACAACACTCACTCACGATGGTCCTCACTCTGTAGCAGAAACAGGGACTCACCCACTCAGTCCCTTTTTGCCTTTGTTCAGTCCTGTTACCTGTAGTTCAGTCCTGTTACCTGTAGTTCAGTCCTGTTACCTGTAGTTCAGTCCTGTTACCTGTAGTTCAGTCCTGTTACCTGTAGTTCAGTCCTGTTACCTGTAGTTCAGTCCTGTTACCTGTAGTTCAGTCCTGTTACCTGTAGTTCAGTCCTGTTACCTGTGGTTCAGTCCTGTTACCTGTAGTTCAGTCCTGTTACCTGTAGTTCAGTCCTGTTACCTGTAGTTCAGTCCTGTTACCTGTAGTTCAGTCCTGTTACCTGTAGTTCAGTCCTGTTACCTGTAGTTCAGTCCTGTTACCTGTAGTTCAGTCCTGTTACCTGTAGTTCAGTCCTGTTACCTGTGGTTCAGTCCTGTTACCTGTAGTTCAGTCCTGTTACCTTTAGTTCAGTCCTGTTACCTGTAGTTCAGTCCTGTTACCTGTAGTTCAGTCCTGTTACCTGTAGTTCAGTCCTGTTACCTGTAGTTCAGTCCTGTTACCTGTAGTTCAGTCCTGTTACCTGTAGTTCAGTCCTGTTACCTGTAGTTCAGTCCTGTTACCTGTGGTTCAGTCCTGTTACCTGTAGTTCAGTCCTGTTACCTGTAGTTCAGTCCTGTTACCTGTAGTTCAGTCCTGTTACCTGTAGTTCAGTCCTGTTACCTGTAGTTCAGTCCTGTTACCTGTAGTTCAGTCCTGTTACCTGTAGTTCAGTCCTGTTACCTGTAGTTCAGTCCTGTTACCTGTAGTTCAGTCCTGTTACCTGTAGTTCAGTCCTGTTACCTGTGGTTCAGTCCTGTTACCTGTAGTTCAGTCCTGTTACCTTTAGTTCAGTCCTGTTACCTGTTCAGTCCTGTTACCTGTTGTTCAGTCCTGTTACCTGTGGTTCAGTCCTGTTACCTGTAGTTCAGTCCTGTTACCTGTAGTTCAGTCCTGTTACCTGTAGTTCAGTCCTGTTACGAGTTACGTCATGGTATTTTGGAAAAAAATAAAAAAATAAACTACTTTCCCCAGTTTTGTTTGGTCTGTCTTTTACCTAATTGTTTAATACATTACATGATCATAAATGTAATAAACATTTGCTTTTGGTCTCTGTAAATTTTTAAATATGCCTTTTGAAATTTTAGAAAAACACAATTTCTGTTTGTATGAAGGGACATTTTGGTTAAAAAAAAGAAACTATTTAAGTATCTATTAAACCATTCCATCAAAAATAAAGACCTTATTAGGAATACAGTATACAATAAAATTAGTTGTTATATCTTAAAATATGCTTTTTGGATGTCAAATGAGTTTTGGTAACAGGACTGAAAAAAATGCAACCATCTTCGACTTTAAAGCTTAATAAAAAATTAAGTAAAATCACCTAAGATGGGCCAATGGCCATTTTGAATAGTTACATGTGCATATTACTATATCCAGTTTAAAAAACATGTAAAAAATATATTAAACTTTGGAGAATTACTACAAGTAAAAGGCACCCATTCGATGGAAAGATCACTTTGCCGTATACAGTAAGTCACATCTATTACGCATCACCGCGGACGTGTCACTGCTGACCACCCAGAAGCGTGGGCCGGTGTTGTGCCAAAAATCGATTGGCTCCCAAATGGTGGCTGCAGTGTGCACGGGAGAACTTTAACAAGAATTTAACAAGATTAACATTTAAAAACAATTATTTGTTTGCTCAGCATTATACATAGTAAAAGTGTGTCTCAGTTGAACTTTTCCTTAATAATGCACCTTAATGGTCAATATAATAATAATAATAATAAACTTTATTTGTATAGCACCTTCCAACAATGCCTTGCATTGACCAAGGTGCTTAACAGGATAAAAAGATGAAAAAACTGGAACAATAAATCAATGAAAATAGAATAAGAAACAACAGCAATAAAAGAAGGCAATGGAAATAAAAAATGCTACAAACTAAAACTTTTTGAACAAGAGGAAATAAAAAGGCAATGTAGATAAAAAATGTTACATATTAAAATACCAAAAGTAATAACAGTTGCACACTGGAAGCTTATTTGAACTAGAGGAAATAAAAAGGCAATGGAAATAAAAAATGCTACATACTAAAATACCAAAAGTAATAAAAGTTACACACTGAAAGCTTTTTTGAACAAGTGTGTCTTCAGTCTGGTTTTGAACAGAGACAGATCAGAGGTGGCACGCAGCTCAAGGGGTCAAACCAGCTGCATTTCTCCTGGGCGGTACGGTGAAATGCAGCTGGTTTGACGTTTGGTCCAGAGCTTTGTTCAAGTAAGGTGGCTTTGTATAGCAAGTCAAATGACTCACTAATAGCCACTTTTACATATTAATGAGACCCTTGGCTTGCCACATTACTCGAGGTCCCTCTAGTGGCTGAAAACGGCAGTGTTCAATATTTTCTATCTCAGAATTAAGGAAATTATCAGATCTCAGCCAAAACTTGGGTTATAAATATGGGGAAAAAACATATATTAGTCGCTTCTCTGTATAAGCTGCAGGACTTGCACATTCATGCAAAAATGTGTGGCTTATACAGTGAAAAGTATGGTAATAAATCCAACAAAGTTAAGTCAGGTCCAAACTTATTTCTGCATCAGTGTTTCTAAACAACACCTTCATAATCTTTCATTAAAGGGCAATATATTAGTTTCATTAACTAAATGTTGGGATGTTCTGACTGGATCTGACTTTTTTGTGTTCAAAAGATCTGTTTTAATCTAAAACAAGGAAGAAAAGTTCAGCCTAGTTTTACAGGCGATGGCAGAGTGCAGCCTTATCAGGACGACTACAGCTGAGAGGCAATTACAGGAGACACACACACACACACAGAGACATCTCCACTCTCTCATTGTCTGTTTCTGTTATTCCATCTTGAACCCAGAAACTTGAAGCAGCCGCTGAACATGACAGCAACAACTGAGGAGAAAAAACTATTTCAAGTAAAATCCTTCCTTTTGTACGAGTAAAGCCAGAGAAGACTTACAAGCACTTTTCTTCTATTTAATTAGATCAACATAAGACTGAAGCTGTACCTAAACCTGAATAATCTTTTTTGAGTTTAAACATAAACAGACACTGAAAAGTGCAACTTTGTGGCCTTTTTTTCTCTCCGAAGATTCACAAAGTTCATGTTAGTAGAACAGATTTGGTGGGAAATAAAAGAGGACACATTCAATAAAGACATTTTTTTTGTTATGTGGTGAAAATATCCTTAGTAGAATTTATTTTTACATATATTTGTGGTTTATAAACTCTTTTCTACTTCAATTAATCCAGTAAAATGTAAAGATTGACTGACAAATGAAGAATCAGTGGAATACAGCGGCCTCTAGTGGTCACATGAAAAACCGCATGTTTCACTCTGCTGTGGAGTTTTACAAACCTATAAAGAAACCTCATTTGATTGTATGGAGGGAACAAAATCTATGCTTATGTGTTGCCTGTTTTTTTGTTTTGTTTGTTTGTACAGCACTTTGGTTGGCCTTGTCACTGTTTTAAGTGCTCTATAAATAAAATGGTATATGGTATCTTAAAGATGGAGATTGTGAGCGATGAAATTAACCTCCTAGACACTTTTAAGGCTTGTTTCTAACTCTGTCTCCTGCAGTACGAGCGTCAGTGATGAAGGATTTGACCATATGAATTAAATTTCTGTCTTGTTTTTCCAACCTGCAGCCTTTAAAACAACCGTGTGTCTGAAAGGTTGGAGATCTTTGGAACAGCTTCATGTCAAATAAATATACCGTCTACGGAAGAAGAAAACGCCGTCGATGCAGCGGTGGTCTAGTCTGGACTGAGAGAGGACGCAAATTTAATCTAAAAACAAAAAACAGCAGACGCTTCAAACCGTGCCTGTAGAATTGGATGAATGTGCCGGCTGAGGGAGGGGGACCACGATGGCTTGTAGTAGGGATGGGGCAGATCCGATCCAGTATCGGTATCGGTATCCGATATCAGCATTATTTAAGTATCGGGTATCGGATCAAACCTGCCGATACTTTTCCGATCCAGTTTCAAAGAGCACTTGTGTTCAATCACATTCTGTGACTGCCCTTCTTAACATTGTCTGAGATAAACCCAATGAAGACACTCTTAAGCCTTACAATAGGGGGTTCCCTATTGTAAGGCTTAAGAGTGTCTTCATTGGGTTTATCTCACACAATGTTAAAATGAATAGTTTGGGTGCAAAAGTTCCATTATACAGAGTCAAATACCTGAACAGTATCGGATCGGGAAAGTATCGGTATCGGTCGATACTGAGTTAATAAGTATCGGATCGGATCGGAAGTGAGAAATGTGGATCGGTGCATCCCTAGCTTGTAGTAGTGGGGGTGTCGGACAGGGTTTGGCTCCGGCTAAACGGTGTCTTGAGGTTGCTGGCGACGGTGTTGACGGTAGGAAGAAGTTGCTGCTGGAGAAGTGTAAAGTTGTGTTGCCGTTTGAGGCGGGCCAGGGTTTGCTTCGGGTGAGCCCTGTGACTTTTTCGAAGGGTCTGAAGCGTACGGTGGGTGATGTGGAAGTAGCTAAAGTGTTGTGGGATGGAAATCTCCTGCTCGTTTTTAGGCATGCTGAGCAGAGGGACGTGGCTTTGGGTTTGCAGTCTGTGTGTGGTAAAGTGGTGGTGGATAGGAAGATTGTGGGGGACATGAGAGGTTCTAGAGGGGTGATTTCCGGGATTCCTGTAACGGAGGACTTGGAGGCCATGAAGAACTACGTTAAGGGTGGGGAAGTTGAGTCCTTGAAACGTTTGCCGGCTTATCGAGATGGGGTGAGGGTGGCTAGTACGTCAGTACTGGTGTGTTTCCGGGACGGTGTTTTGCCGGATAAGGTTATGATTGGGTGCTTGTGTTTTCGTGTGAAGGCTTATGTACCACCGCCTCTTCGGTGCTTTAAGTGCCAGAGGTTTGGGCATATCGCTGCTGTTTGTCGGAGTAGGCGTCGTTGTAGTAAGTGTGGGGGGGGATCATGATTATGGTGATTGTGGTGTGATTCAGATGTCGTGTTGTAATTGTGGTAGTAGTCATTCTGCAGCTTATGCAGGTTGTGGGGATCATAAAGCTGCTGCTGAAGTTCAGAAGGTTAAGACAGTTGGGAATCTTTCGTATGCGGAGGCAGTTCGTGTGGTCAAGCGCAATGTTTCTTCGCCGTCTGTTGTTGGAAAACCGAGCGTATACTGAACGTGGTCAGGGTGCTGTTACGATCGAACGGTTGATTCCGTTCGTTGCTTTTGTTATTAATTGTTCTGAACAGGCAACGACTAAAACTGAGAACATCAAAATCATAGTGCAGGCTGCTTCGAGGTTTTTTGGAGTGAAGGAGTTGTCGTGGGAGAGTGTTCGTGATGAATTGAGTCAGGGTGAGGGTGCGTCTGGGTGTGAGGTGTCTCTGCCCATGTCTTCGATGTGAACAGGTGTTCCTGATTGTTTTGGTTTTGTTTTTTGCTTTTTCTGTTTGTGCACTTTAGGGAATTTTGTGTGGCTTTTGGTTTGTTGTTTGTTGTAGTGTTCTGAGTCACCTGGGCGTTTTGTGTTGTGTTATAAGCCGTCTGGCTCCTTTCTGGAAGGTGGCGGTAATGCACTCGTTGTTTTGCCAACCGCCATAAAACACCAATAGAAGAAGAAGAATATACCGTCTACAAGTGAAAACCTTCATAAACCAGACTACAAAGAAAAAAGAACTAAGAAATGCACGTACAACATTTTAATGGAAATTGGCAGGGCGCTCAAGATTTCACTTGTTTACATCAACAATTTAATATTTTAAAGTTTACAAATCCGTCGCTTTATCCTGTTAGTTTTGGACATAATTCAATGAAATTAAAAACACGATGCACGAGGAGAGATGCATGAGCGTATGAAATATCTGAGCTGAGATGAACATTAGAGGTCACAGATTCATTTCAGCCATGCAAGTCACATCATGCCCAAGCAGCTCAGGGTGCCACTTTAATTCAATTACCCCTCTGCAAGTCTGCAGTAATTGAGCCCCACCACCACACACACACACACACACACACACACACACACACACACACACACACACACACACACTTTCCAGAAAACGCCCGTGATTCTCTCAGCACTTCTCCAGACAAAATAAAAGTGCAGCCTCATCCTCATTTGCATGCATCTCTCCTTGATGAAGACATTAAACATGATCTTTGGCTCTGAACACACACACTTGGTCCTCAAGCAGCGAGCGCTGCAAACGTGATTAGAGGCTGCCTCAAGACGTGCATGTGTGGCGTGATTTCACACTCATTGTTTCTGCAGACAAGAAGGATTAAACACCACGTCTCTGCAATATCCTCAGCAAGAACTAAATAAAATTACCAGCTCCGAGCTCTGTACAGTCTAATCCCATCACATGATACCACCACCGTCATGCATTTGTTTCTGAATGTATTTTAACTTAAAGACAAGATAAACAGAAGCACGTACGGCCATTGGAGACCTTGTGCACTTTTTCATTTTGTGATATCAGTGGTAGCAGAAAATCCATCTAATTTGTCATAAAATACATTTAAACTCTGACTAACAGAAGTATGAGTAAGACACTGTTAAATGCTGGAGGGGGTTTTGTATCTGCATTAGTGCTTGAGGTTAAAGAGATGCTCTTATGTCGGCTCTGATCCATCTTCTGCCTCAGCACCATCAGTATAAACAGTTTAAACTCCACATGATTCAGTAACGTGCACTGTGTTTGGATGAGAAAACTATAACAACCAAGCTGTCATCCAGATGTGTAGAGGTTCAACATGGCCGTCTTTCACACAGGTTAGATTTTGGATAAATGTGTTCTATAAGTCTGAGAAATGTCTCGTTTGAGCCTTGATGAATACTTTTTCCTTTTTCCTCTATAATCTGTGCTCTGTGACTGCTGGGATTATTAATAATTGACAGAATGTCACTTCAAAAATAACCAATTATTTTTTAAAGCACCAAAGTGACACCTGGTTGAATGTTTTCCCTTTTCTAATGGAGATAAGATAAAAATAGCAATTAAAAAACAAGCATGGATTATTATTGAAGAAAATCCTAAACACAGACAGCTGACATAAATTTTAAATTAAAATAAATTTATAAAGTCTGATCACAAAATATTTTTCTTTCAGGCCACTCGAAGAAAACATTTCTTTGGTGTCAGTGTGACATGAAACATCAGTTGTGACCTTTGTCCACTTTACTGTTTTAAACACACCACCCTTTTAACCAATTAAAAACACAGCCATCCTCAGACACCTCCAAATGAAACATTTTTAATTTACTGAAAAAAGCCAAATTATTTTAGGAAATAAAAACTCTTCATGAAAAGTCTTTCACTTGTGTTTAACAAAAGTCACCACTAGGTGGCAGCAAAGAAACCATAATTTAGTCAATATGAGCTCGACCTCTTTTAAATCAGAAATGTGATAAAGAATCACGTTTTTCTTAATTTATTTATACAAATAAATAACTTTTATCTCTGATAATGTATTTGCCTGTTGATTAGTGTGGGGAAAGTGTAACAAAAACATAAATAACTCGAAGTACTCTCAGTAAAAATATGCTTTTTTTAATCTTTCTTTTTCTACACACCACCAGGAAGAAAGACATCACGTGGAGTAAATGCTTGTAGTAAAAGGACATAAATAATATAGAAAGTAGGGAGGAGGGTAACTACTCCCAGGACTGCTCTGACGACAGACAGAGAGAGGAGTGGGCATTCAAACTGGAGGGAGGGAGGTCACCCAGCAAGAGACCACAGCCTGATCCAGCAGAAGATGTGTGGAACTGAAAAGAGCGTCCAGTGGAGAGTCGTTCATCTCATTCTACCACACAAACACGTCAGGAGCCTCATTCTACCACACAAACACATCAGGAGCCTCATTCTACCACACAAACACGTCAGGAGCCTCATTCTACCACACAAACACGTCAGGAGCCTGCCACAGCCCCCTCCTCGTCCTCCCATGTCAGCGTTCACAGATAGACAGGGTCTCCTCTGCAGGACAGAACCAATTAAACAGCCCCGGTGATGTTTCACTACGCTTGGATAAGCAAGACAACAAGACAGAAAGAGAGAGAGAGGGGGAGAGACGGTGTGAGAGGAGAGACGTGGAGGGAGGTGGAGGGGAAATCAAGGTAGTCGTGGAAACAGAAAGCAGAGCAGGGTGTGGAGCTCTACCCTCCAGTGCCTCTACATGGACCTTCTTAGACTCTTTGCACATCGTGTCACATGTTGGAGAGCTGTCTTTTCATCTGCATACATGTTACACATAAAGTTAGTCATTGTCACTGACAGCTGTGGTTAATGGGTAGCACCACATCTGTGATTGGAGAACAGGACTGAAAACATCACGTGTTAGAGTATTTTAATGTTTATCATCTAAAAACTTATAACATGAAACAAGTATCTGTTCGCTCCCTGAGAAATACTTGTCTTACACAATACTACTTGTATACTGAAACAGAAGCACCAAAAGAATGTTTCCTTTTGTTTCAAGACCTGTTGTTTTCAGTCTCAGCCTAAACTCAAAAACATCTATTGTGTGAAAATTGTTTAACCTGTTCTTGCACCCACCTACCAAATGTATAAAAGGTGAATGTCCACTCTTTCAACTCGGACTCGTTCTCCGACTGTTTTAGGAGAACGTTTCCCACTTTGCAAAGTAAAATACCCACCAGCTAATTTGTCATTTGTGTGTAAATCTTTTTTTAGTTGCTGCAAGGGTTTGGTTTCAAAAACCCATCATTTTCTGGTGCCGTGACCCGGATTTTCAAGGGCCAGTGAGAGCTCACCGGAAGCCGCCAGAACCGCGACAGTTTCCAGGGTGCGGGCCCCTCTGTCGGGGCGAACCCATTCCAGGGCGCCCTGCCCTTCACAAAGAAAAGAGAACTCTCCTCGGGGCTACCGCCGGCTTCTCCGGGTTCGATTGCGTTACCGCACTGAACGTCTCGTGGCGCCCATCTCCGCCACTCCGGGTTCGGGGATCTGAACCCGACTCCCTTTTGATCGGCCGGGGGCGACGGAGACCATCGCCCCGCACTTCCGAACGGCGTTCACCCATCCCTTAGGACCGACTGACCCATGTTCAACTGCTGTTCACATGGAACCCTTCTCCACTTCGGCCTTACGAGTCCCACTTTGCAAAGTAAAATACCCAGCAGCTAACATGTCATTTGTGTGTGAAACTTTTTTAGTTGCTGCAAGGGTTTGGATTCAAAAACCCATCATTTCCTTAGCGCTTGTCTTTGGATTAATGAAAACCAGTCCACCCACCCACCTCAGGGTTTGTATCCTTGTCGTGACTCGTGAATCAGTTGTAGATGAATGAACCAAGCAGCTGCTCAGTAATGTTCTCAAATATTTCTCTGAAATAGTCGTTTTTGACGTTATTGTTATAAAAGTACTTTAAAAAGACCACCGAAGCTCTAAAGTAAGCTACTTCGCCATTCGTTTTTCCTGGACTCGCTCTATCACGGTTTTTCAAAATAAGATTGGACATGACACACAATTGGCTGTATTGTGGAGGAACTGCACACTCAGCATGAAATATTTGAATTTAAAATAATTTTAAACCATTTAGCACCTGCTGCACCTTTGTGCATCCCACAGCTGCAGAAAAAAACTTTCTCCTGCAGCTGATCAGCTGATCTCCATGCAGAGTGGAGAAGTGGGCGCGGCCAAGAGCAGCAGGTGGCAGAGTAAAGGCTGAGTTAGACTTTTGCTTTGGTCCGCAGGCTGGAGCGCGCGCGCCGCGCGTGCACACAGCCGTGCGGCGAAATGCGTTTACAGTGTCGCCTCTGTGTTTATGGTTGACGCACAGCGGCGCATGGCAAAGTGCTGTTCTTTTACGGACCAGCAGGAGGCAGTACCCTCTAAAACCTGTGCATATGTTGCAAGAAAGGTGTAGAAGAAGAAATCTACCGTAGAAGAAGAACTGTTTGAAATCACACAACAAAAACAAATAGCTTTCTGCTCGCGTGCTGAACTGTTGTCTTTATTTGCGGTTTTAATGCATGGAGTCAGCGGAGGAGAAAGCGATCACGTGACTTTTGGCGAAAAAACAAAAGAAAAGTCCGACTCCAGATCAGGAACGAAGGAGAATTTAATACATTTTGTGTCACAAAACATTCCTCCATGCGTCGCGACTCCGTCTCCACGACCACAGCGGCGCAAACAGCTGCAGGCTCCGGCGTGAAGAGGGTGAAGGCTGTCGGTGGGGACCTGTCAATCAAATCGTAGCGCCCACCGCGCGCGCAGAGGCTTGCGGAGTTTCAAAAATTCAGAGGTGCACGTCACGCGCTAATCCCACGCGCGGGGCCAACGCGCAGGGGTGGGGACTGTAAAATTGCGTCACTTTTGGAGCGCGCACCCTCGCGCGCTGCGCGACGTGTCAAGTATGAATCTAGCTTAAGGTGGAGGCAGGGAGCTGAAATCATGACATTCTGTGCTCTTTTAGAAAGTTGAGTTTAGAAACATTGTTTACAATATTGCAAGTGAGTGTGTGGGAAGGGTTTAAAATGCCTTTATATATAAATATATATCTATCTATATCCATCTATCTATCTATATCTATATAAAAAAAATATATATACAGGTAATCCTCGGGTTACGACAACCTCGACTTACGATGTTTCGCGGTTATGAACGCCCTTCCATTGAAAAGCATTGTTCGAGTTATGCGGTTTATGCGCCTTTACACCAAAAAATATGGTACCGAAACTCAGCGAAGGTCAGCAGAAATTTACAGGAGGTTTACAGGAGGGAGAGGGGAGAGTAGCTTGACGCAGTCAGTGGAAAATTACTGACAGGCAGACCGGAGCAGCGAACGTTAGGAGGGCGGTTTTACGTCATAAACAAAAGGTGCGGACCTTACTGTAGGATGGACTGGTGGATGGTGTCGGCAGAAACAGCGGAGCTGGACCAGAGGAGCAAGAGCTAACATGCTACCTTGCTGTAAATGCTGCGGACCGCGTGAAGCAGCAGGAATCTGCAGAGCTCGGAGTTGCAATGAGCTAACATGCTAACAAACGGAGGAAGAATTCACCAGCATACCAGTAGGTTATTAACTCTTTTTTTCCTTCATTATGGCTCCTAAATGTATGTGGTTTTTGATAATTGTGTAGGGTAATGTGTTAGGATAGGCTAAGTGCTTGGTAAAATAAAGTACTGTACGTATGAGCTGCCGTTTGGACGTATTTTCTGACTTACGACGATTTTCGAGTTACGACGGCACGTAGGAACGGAACTTGTTCGTAACCCGGGGACTACCTGTATATATATATATATATATATATATATATATATATATATATACATATACAGTATATATATATATATATATATATATATATATATATATATATATATATATATATATAATAATAATAATAATTGTCTAATCTTGTCATCTGCGTATGTTTCCCATACACAGACGAAATTCGTCTCTGCATTTAACCCAACCACCTACCAGGCGGTGCAGTGAGCAGCCATAGAAGGCGCTCGGGGAGCTGGAGAAATAGGTGTGCACTCATAGACACCCCAAGATGTGTAGTGGCCGGGACGCGAACCCGCGTCCTTCGGGTCCCAAGTCAAACGCCCTAACCACTACACCATCTTGGCTCCTCATATACTGTATATATATATTTACATACATAAAATTAAACTACTACAAAGTACTTACTACTTTTCCACTTATTGTGGGGCTTCAGGGTACAGATCCCCCACGACAAACGATGGACTACTGAAATGTGAAACATTGAGATTGTGCTGTCTTAGTGCAGGTCAGAGGTGTTACATTTAATAATCAGTGACATTACTGCTGTTTTTTTTTTGTGTGTGTGTTTTTTTTCAGGCTGACGGAAGCACGAGGTCTGGTTTATTAAAACCATTTTCTGTTCTTCCAGCCTTTACAAAGAATCATCAAGGCAGACATAATTACATTTTGAACAACTTTAATAACAAGAGCTTCACTGTTGGATAATTGTAGGTAAATTATATACAGTAGTCCAGTATTTTCTGTCTTTCCTACCACCTGTTATAATTCCTCTCTGTCAGTAATTTATGTTTATGTTTATGTTTATGTTTATTAAATTTGTTCATTTTTTTACAAAAGAAACAATACAAGGCAATCTCATAATGATAGTGTACAAAATGTAAAAAAATGAAAGGTGGCAGAAAGAAGAATAAATCTTATTATATCTGCCCCTTATCTCCAACAATCAGATTAAACAACAGTAGTCAAACCATGTAAACAATAATAATCTTCAACCAACTTTTTCCAACAATCAGGTTAAACAATAATATTCTTCAACCAACAGTACAAAATGACTAACTCTTTCTAATTTTCTAACTAATACTAATACAGTACAAAATGACTAACTCTTTCTAGTTTTCTAACTAATACTAATACAGTACAAAATGACTAACACTTTCTAATTTTCTAACTAATACAATACACATTACGTTATTTCACATATATTTTTTTAACATATTTGTTTTGATCATTTTTTTAAATGTAAACATTGACTTGGCATTTTTAACTACATTCTCCAAGCCATTCCATAATCTAATTCCCTGAATTGAGGTAGAACGTCCCTTCAAACTGGTTCTGAATTGTGGTTTTACAAACAACTCTGTTCCCTTAAGATTATAACAACTTTGTCTTTTAACAAAGTGCATTTGGATATTTAAAGGTAATGCATTATTTTGAGCTCTATACATAACTGATAAAATATTATAGTCTACCAAATCATGGAACTTCAGTAATTTTAGTTGATAAAATAATGTACTTGATGGATGACGGTAATGCTTTCTAGTGATAATTCTTACAGCTCTTTTCTGTAATACAAAAATAGGCTTTGTGATTGTTTTACACGCATTCCCCCAAACATCAATACAATAGATTAAGTGTGGAACAATGATTGTGTTATACAACAAATACAGAGCTTTATCATTCAATAGGTCTCTGACTTTGTACAGTACTGCTATCGATTTAGCTATTTTTATTCTTACAGAATTTATGTGTTGTTTCCATGTCAGTTTGTCATCAATGATAACACCCAAAAACTTCACCTCATTCACTCTACAAATCTCAACATCCTCAATTTTGAGTGGAACATCAACAGTTTTCTTTCTATTACCGAATATCATGTAATTAGTTTTCTCTAGATTTAATGATAATTTATTTATTTTAAACCAAGTTTGTATCTTTACAAATTCTGTCTTTATCAATTCTAACATTTGTTCTATATCTTCACCTGAACAGAAAAAAGTGGTATCATCTGCGAAAAGTACACATTTAAGGAGTCCTGACACATTTACCAAGTCATTCACATATAAAATAAAAAGCTTTGGTCCAAGTACAGAGCCTTGGGGAACTCCACATGTGATATTACAGAGGTCAGATCTTACATCATTTATTTGTACAAATTGTTTCCTATTTTTTAAGTAGCTAGATACCCACTGTAATGCTGGTCCTCTAATACCATATTTGTTCAGTTTTTCAAGGAGAATTGTGTGATCAATAGTATCGAATGCTTTTTTTAAATCAACAAAGATACTGATACAGTGTTGTTTTTGATCGACAGCAGTAGTTATTTGTTCCATTAATTCCATGAGAGCCATTGATGTAGAGTTTTTTGATCTAAACCCATACTGACTGCTGCTTAGATCAATTTATCAGACAAGCTCTGGAATAAATACAGTAAATGTGTAGTTTTAGTACATTTATATTTAAAACTAATGTTTTTGTACATGTTAATAACGGTTTTATTCCCAAACGTCTACATTCAGCTGTGATGCCTCCCACAACTACAAACCAATTCCTTACAGATCCCAATGAGCAATTCATATTTAAAGGGGACCAAAGATGCAAAATTCACCTTTTAATGTTTTTTTTTACTCAACTTTGGTTATGTATTTCTTAAAAAAAAACAGTCCTAGGGCCAAAAAAATGCACCCAGTGGTATATTTACTCTAAGTATATTTATTTTTCAGGGATATAAATGTCTCATTTTCAAATCCTCGCGCTTGTAATGTCACAAGCACCAGGACAACCCACCCCAACCTAAGTCCAGCCCCTCACCTAGCAACCCCTAGTGATGCTCCACCCACTTCAGTATAAAAGACGTGACGGTTGTTTTTCCTGAGTTCATCTCATCTTTTGTTTAAATGTTCTTAATTTCATGTGTACAGCACTTTGTTGCAGCTGTGGTTGTTTTAAATGGCTTTATAAATAAAGTATAATTGTTATTTTTACGTTTTATTTCAATTTTTAGCGTATTTGTGCTCGCTCCCAACGTGCAACCGGCAGACATAAAACGAGCGAATCGCCGCAGCCTGACCATGCAACGAGCGGAGCTAAGTGGGCGGGGATTGGAAATGCCGGCGGGAGCTGCTGGCTTTTGAGGACCGTGCGTCCGATCAGAGGTTGCCTCATACGGATAAATTATCTGGAAACACTCTGTGAACTTTGTGTATGTGTCTAGACTGGAGCAACAGCCGCGGATCGATCAGCGATCGCTCCCAAAACGCCGCATGCAACGAGCGGAGCTAAGCGGGCGGTGTGCCGGATGAGGAACGAGCTAACATTAGCCTCGGATTCGGGTGGGCTAATGCTAACAGGTGCAGCTAATGGCGGCGCGTGCAGACAGCTTTCGGTAAGTTATCTTAAGCTAGCACTAGCCATTTCTAAAGTGCAAGAAATGCTAACGTAAACCCTTTGGAGGGTGGAGTTAATGTAAACAGATTTTTGAAGGGCGTGGCCTTCAGAGCTCATTATCATAAACAGGTCATTCTGAACGGAAGTGAGAAAAGGCGGAACTAGAAAGGGGATATTTTATTATCTAAGAATTATTTTGTGTATTAAATTGAATGAACATGGTCTGGATAGCCCACAGACATACCATAAAAAAAATTAAAACCAATATTTGGTCTCCTTTAAGAACTGATTTCAGTCAATTAGTATGAAAGCAACTGCATGTAATTCAACAAAGATGAATGTGAACGTTGGAGTCGCGTGTTCTGATAACGTGCAAAGAGAACAAATGATGAGAGTCCCCTCACTTCATATAAACGTGTCCTTCAGGTGATAATTAAAAGATTTTCTGAGATCTGATCACAGTCGTGAGTGATTCTGTGTGGGGCCCTGATTGAAGTAAATACCTCATGTTTTGTATTAATCATAGCATGTTCTGCTGCTACAGTTTTAAACAATCGCACCGTATTGTTGTTCTGCTGTCGGTGCATTTGCTCCAGACTGCAGTGCCGAGTAAACTGCAAAGTAATTAATCAAAAGAAGATCTGCACAACATTTCTGGCTGCAGTAATTTGACTCGTCTGTTTCCAAAGAGCCAGCATGCAGGTCCTCTACGCTCTGAGCATCCACAGCTCAGTCTGACTGGTTTTCATTCACTCGTTGCTCTGCTGGTTGCCAGAGGTTTTCCCTCGGTGCTACCTGACATCACAGTCTGTCTCCCATCGAAGCACCGAGCACCTAATGGGGATCTGCTGCTGACATGCTCTCTGCAGACTCCTCCCTCCCCTTCCATCTGTCTGCTGTCTCAGATGGCTCAGAGACAGCCAGTGGTGAACACACAGCTGGAACACACACACACAGCTGGAGCACAAACACACCCATCGGTGATAAACTCACAGACAGGCAGAATGCCAAAACGACTCTCCCAGCTCCAGAGGAATATAAAAATCTGCACACCCATTTTGTTCACTTATAGAAATTACAGCTCATTTACTCAAATTAACACAACAAAACCCTGTGACGTGGTACTACTGCACGTTTTACACACTTAATATTTTTTTTAAATATCATTTTAAAACTGTTATTAATGACTAGCAGAGAGGGAAAAAAATGTGTGATTTGGAAGCATTTTCCAATTAGGCAAATCCAGTAAAAGATGTACCGTAATTGCTGGTGTATAAGCTGCTACTTTTATCTCACACTTTGTGCCCCACAGTTTATATGCAGGAGTGGCTAATTTATGTATTTTTTCACAAGTTATATTATTTATATTTTATTCTGATAGACTTTTCTGCTGTCTCAGACACAGAGCAAATGACCTAAGGTAATCAGATTATACAAAACCTCTTCAAAGTCAAAGTCAAGTCAAAGTCAAAGTCAACTTTATTGTCAAAACTGCAATATGTACAGGACATACACAGGATTGAAATTGCATTTCTCTCAGTCCCTGAGAGTCCCTCTTGCTCAGGGTTTCAAATTCCCTACCATAACTCCACCCACTCTGTCATCATGTGACCAGAAGTCTAACCTGAATGACCAATGAGGTACTCTCGATGACCATCCCCAAGATGGTTGTGCATTAATTTCTTCAGATCGTTCTTGTGTCATTCATTCCCGTATTTTGCGCTTCATGCACAGACCTGTTCATCTGTTCAGTGATAACGGAAAACGCACGGAAAATTTCTTACGATGCAGCTTTCATGTTAAAAGAGATCGATCTGGCTGTTGAAGAAGGAAACGGAGCCGCGCTGTAAGCTTTGCATCAATGTCAGGCATTGGAGACGCAATGCAAAGCAGTCAAGTCTGGTACGTTTTAATAAAAGTTTTAAAATTATTTTTGTGTGACATCTTTCTTTGTCAGTAAATATGCATTTAAATACCTTGATCTCATTTTAAACTCGCATCTGAATGGAAACAACAGGAGGGGGTCTCCCCCTTCCCTTCCATCATGAGCACTCAGCGGAGAAGTCATCAGATTCATTTTTAAAGCAGTCAGTCAAGATTGATACATATCTAAATAAAAGTTTTAAAAAAATTCTGTGTACAGTAAATATATGTGTAAATACCAGTATCTCACTTATGGCTGGTTTATACTTCTTGTTGCACGTCTTTTACCCCCCGTTGAGTGAAAATAAGTTGCGCAACTTCTGTCTGCACTCCCGCTGCGATCCCCCGGTGACAGCTGTCTTGTACATGGCCCCTAGTCAGAACTCTGAGACACGGACGATGCGGCTTGGAGCGTGTGATTGGTTCAAAGTTTGTGGGCGTTTCTTATTTGGATGTCCGTATATGGAGTATGACACCGCTACACGCTACTCTTTTAGAAGCCGGTTTTTGCTTGGACAGACATGGATAGTTTTGAAGAGAAACTCGTCTGTGCGTGCGCGCATTGCCCCCAACACACAGACACACACACCAATACATATATATTTATTTATATATATTTACGAACACACGTGCACACACAGGAGCTAAAGCATGCGCGTGTAAAGTTGACAAAATGAAGAGGATCGCGCATGCGCGCAGCTTTTAAAACAAAGAAAATGCCGCTGTTATGTAAAAATGCACGTTTAAAGCGAGCGGAGACCCCCGCATGGTCCTGAGGAGAGAAACTCGCCGACGTATGCAGTGGGAGGGAAGAAGGAGGAATTTACTATAATGTATCCCCCACGTCTTTCCAAGTATAAACACTCAATGCGGTCGGTGACACACACGCAATTACGTCATTGTTGGGTTCACTCAACGGGGGGTAAAAGATGTAAGACAAGAAGTATAAACCAGCCTTTAAGCTCCCGTTGTCTCCTCTGCTCCGTGCGGAGGAGACAACATGAAAGAGCAACTCCACACCCTGTGGATCGGTAACTCCTCCTTCCAAAAGCTGATTCCCTGTCACCGCTTTGTCTCGATTCTGACAGGTTGAGGAAGTTTTGAATTGAGAGCGCTCAACACTATAAAACCGCTGTAAAATGTTTACAGTGTGTTGGAGAGTAGGTGTGTTTCTGCTGTTGTGTTGCTGATATAGTTGAATGAGTAATTATGGAGGCAGCCAGGAAAAGAGGTCGGCCCTGTCTCCTCTGCGCTTAAGGCGAGTTTCTGGAACTATTAAAAGTACCCGGTCCTCTGACCTCAAAGCACGTGGAGGGACATATGGGTGTATCAGATCTGAGAGATAGGCGGGGGCGAGACTGTTCAGTGATTTGTAGACATACATGAGAATTTTGAACTGGATTCGAAGATGAACCGGTAGCCAGTGCAGGGAGGCCAAGACTGGTGTAATGTGCTCACTTTTGCGTGTACTAGTTAAAAATCGGGCTGCTGCGTTCTGAACCAGTTGTAATCGTGCAATGGTGGCCTGACTGACGCCAAGCAGAAGTGAATTGCAGTAATCAAGCCTAGATGTAATAAATGCGTGAATTACTGTCTCCAGGTTATTTTTTGATAATATGGGCTTCAGCTTAGACAGTCGCCTCAGCTGGAAAAAACAGGATTTGACGATCATGTTTACATGACTGTTGAGTTTCATGGAAGGATCCATTATCACTCCCAGATTTGTGACTTTTTGTTTTTCAGACAGGGGTAGAGCAGAAAGGTCGATGCAGTGGTTCGAGGTTGTGTCATTGGGAAGGAACAATATGGCTTCAGACTTCTTATCGTTGAAGCTTAAGAAATTTAAAGCCATCCAGTCCCTGATGTCAGCCAGGCAGTCGAGCAGAGGTTGAATAGAGCCTGTACCATTTTGTCTTAGGGGGAAGTAAATTTGACAGTCATCGGCGTAGAAGTGGAAGGGTATGTTGTGTTTCCGGAAAATAGCACCGAGTGGCAGCAGGTATAAGGAGAACAAGAGAGGACCCAGGATGGACCCCTGCGGAACCCCCCATTTAAGAGCCGCCACTGCAGAACTAAAATCATTGATGGAAACACAAAAGGATCTGTCAGAGAGGTAGGATCTGAACCAGTTTAGGGCTGACCCTGTGACGCCCACCCACTGCTCCAACCTAGCAATGAGGATCTCATGGTCGATGGTGTCGAAAGCGGATGTGAGCTGTGGCGGTTCTACACACGCATGGGCCCGTGCCCGTGTAAGATGGACCCTGGCCCGCCCTGTGGCCCGCCCTCCGAGCAGAAGCGGAACCAATGCTCATGGCACATACCGATACCAGCCTTGTTTACGTATCGATCCAACCCATGATGCACGTTGGCTTCAAACTATGGAATGGATTTCCTGAACGGAGGCGTGTCTCATGAACCCAGAGTAACAAGACCCGCCTCACATTCAGGAAATCCAGTTCATAGTTTGCAGGCAGCTACAAGCGTGAGGGGCTGACTGAGTACTCTGTTGGGTTTGTTTTGGCATCGTTTTGAAAGAGCGGGTCGTTTGTTTATGGATTGTTTACATGGAGCTGGACGCTTGTTTCTGTCGCAAGATCTGACAACACTGGTGAGTAGCATCTTAGCTAGCAGCTAGCCGACTTTTCATCGTAACATGTGCGTTGTGTGGAAATATTTTACACTCAACACCGCAAGACAACAACGTTCAATGTTTGCAGAGCTATATAAACACATCTGCGTCACATTAAACCGCGGTCAAGTTAGTTTTACGCCGGACATTCCATCGAGCTCAGGGCTTCAGCCAGCGGTGTGTTTTTCTTTTTCATGCCGGGTTGGGCGCTCTGATTACGGCAGCTGTTTCAGCTTCCGCCTGGGAGCTCCGTGGCTTCGCATCATAATACAGCTACAATATAAAGCATGTAAAACACTAAAAACAGGAACATGTCTGTGTTGGTTTATGCCAAGAACTTAGCAGATGTAAAGCTATTTAATATTTTATTTTATTTATTTATTCATTCATTTAAAAGAGACAAAATAAAACAAATCCATCCATCCATCCATCCATTTTCTTCCGCTTATCCGGGGTCGGGTCGCGGGGGTAGCAGCCTAAGTAGGGAGGCCCAGACTTCCCTCTCCCCAGCCACTTGGAGCAGCTCCTCTGGGGGAATCCCAAGGCGTTCCCAGGCCAGCCGAGAAACATAGTCCCTCCAGCGTGTCCTGGGTCTTCCTCTGGGTCTCCTCCCGGTGGGACATGCCCGGAACACCTCACCAGGGAGGCGTCCAGGAGGCATCCTAACCAGATGCCCGAGCCACCTCAACTGGCTCCTCTCGATGTGGAGAAGCAGCGGCTCTACTCCGAGTCCCTCCCGGATGACTGAGCTTCTCACCCTATCTCTAAGGGAGAGTCCAGCCACCCTGCGGAGAAAACTCATTTCAGCCGCTTGTATCCGAGATCTTGTTCTTTCGGTCACAACCCAAAGCTCATGACCATAGATGAGGGTGGGAACGTAGATCGATCGGTAAATTGAGAGCTTTGCCTTTTGACTCAGCTCTCTCTTCACCACGACAGACCGGTACAGCGCCCGCTTCACTGCGGACGCTGCACCTATCCGCCTATTGATCTCACGCTCCAGTTTTCCCTCATTCGTGAACAAGATCCCGAGATACTTAAACTCCTCCACTTGGGGCAGGACCTCCTCCCCGAAACATTGAATGAAAAGAGTGCAGAAAGAAGAAAAAAATCTTATATCATCCCATTATTTAAAAGAATATATAAAATAACTTTAAATAACTTTAAACAAACAATCACTTAACTCCATATCTGTAAAATTAACTGAATTATAACCATTTTTGAGTTTGGCTTATTTCAATTGCCTGCTGCAGCCATCTTCAATTCAAATATATCCAAAAGTTAATCAGCAGTAAAGAAACATCCGTTTATTATTTCTTGAAAGATTTTTCAAAATCTGTCCAGAGGGTCATGAGATATTTTGCTAACAGACCAACACCATTGATTGAATTGGATGTACTTTAAAAGTCAACCAGTCGTAGAGAGCCATTCAGTGATTATTTCTTGAAAGTTTAATCAAAATCTGTTCAGTTGTTCATAAGATATTTTGCTAACAGACAGATGCAGAATACAAACATAATTTGATGATTTCTGGCAAACCGATCAACAACACTCATTTGTTGATCGGTTTGCCAGAAATCATGAAATTCTACGATTTTGTATTCATCAAAATCGCAGAATACAGTTGCTGTGATAGTAGGGCAGCCAATGTTGTTACCTGTATATAATTTTGGACTGAGAAACTGAACCAAGACTTCACCTAACAGTTAAGTAAGATTTCGAATCTGTCTT